>JASANE010014282.1:0-91060 GCA_030248225.1 Trileptium ribeirensis
GAACGGCCTGTTACAGATACAAGTGATATAGAAGCATCTCGTTTCAAAAGCTAGGGAGTTTATATGTGTTTACTGCTGTGTATATAGATTTCACATATGTGTTTTTGTCACAGCCGTCAAGCCGTGACATTGATTTCACCTTCTGTCAGGCTGTGCATTAAAGCTTTAATTGCACTGATTTAATTGCACTGCACTGCACGTATCTGTTATAGTCATAAAAGCCTTTTCAGATCCGACCGCTGGAGTCTGCATGCCAGGCAAAATGGCATGCAGCAAACGTCTCGGATTTGTTGACTACAATTGAGATGAAAACATTTAGGAATTCCGAGAATTGATGACATCGAAAATTATATTATCAACTTTGCCAGGTCTGAATTCATTCTTGCTATTTTATAGACAGCATATTCGCAAACGCTGAAGTCAAATAATTTGACATGTTTCAAAAACCATATATTATGCTGAACCGTCGTAAAGTTTATAGTTAAATAATTATATGTAGTCCAGGCGCATAAATTCTATTGTTAATAGCAATATAACTGTTGTGACATTCTTCTTTTAGGAAGAAAACTTTGTCGTTTTCAAACGAAAGTTCTTGACACATAGTATGTGTTTCCGACAGGGTAGCCTGTTATATTTTATGTAGCTTAACCTTATATTACAGCAATATACACATGAGTCGCTGCTACGTAGTTAAAAGAGATTATGAAGCAAATATTCACGCTATCGCGTTGATAGAAACGAAAATATTAGCAAAAGTACAGGGCAAATGAATGTAGAATAAACAAAACTGTCAAAAACTAAAAACCCTCACCCGGCGGTGTTTTTTATTTTAGAGGAGCGAGTCCTAGAATGAATGTAGACTAAACAAAGCTGCCAAAAACTAAAAACCCTCACCGGGCGATGTTTTTTTTATTTTAGAGGAACGAGTCCTAGAATGAATGTAGAATAAACAAAGCTGTCAAAAACTAAAAACCCTCACCGGTCGATGTTTTTTATTTTAGAGGAACGAGTCCTAGAATGAATGTAGAATAAACAAAGCTGTCAAAAACTAAAAACCCTCACCGGTCGATGTTTTTTATTTTAGAGAAACGAGTTCTAGAATGAATGTAGAATAAACAAAGCTGTCAAAACTAAAAAACCTCACCGGACGATGTTTTTTTATTTTAGAGGAACGAGTCCTAGAATGAATGTAGAATAAACAAAGCTGTCGAAAACTAAAAACACTCACCGGGCGATGTTTTTTTATTTTAGAGGTACGAGTCCTAGAATGAATGTAAAATAAAGAAAGCTGTCGAAAACTAAAACCCTCATCGGGCGATGTTTTTTATTTTAGAGGAACGAGTCCTAGAATGAATGTAGAATAAACAAAGCTGTCAAAAACTGAAAAACCTCACCGGGCGATGTTTTTTTATTTTAGAGGAACGAGTCCTAGAATGAATGTAAAATAAACAAAGCTGTCGAAAACTAAAAACCCTCACCGGGCGATGTTTTTTTTATTTTAAAGGAACGAGTGCTAGAATGAATGTAGAATAAACAAAGCTGTCAAAAACTGAAAAACCTCACCGGGCGATGTTTTCTTTATTTTAGAGGAACGAGTCCTAGAATGAATGTAGAATAAACAAAGCTGTCAAAAACTAAAAACCATCACCGGGCGATTTTTTTTTATTTTAGAGAAACGAGTTCTAGAATGAATGTAGAATAAACAAAGCTGTCAAAAACTGAAAAACCTCACCGGGCGATCTTTTTTTATTTAAAAGGAACGAGTCCTAGTTGCTTGTATAAGCTACACTCTTACTAAATTACAATATGTCTAAAGATAAAAGGAAACCAGATAAGAGAATACCAAATACACATGGAAAGGAGAAGTTATTACTATATAATTGTACCTCATTGGCCGGCGAATTAGGCCATTTTTAAGCCAAAAGGTGTAGTGTCAGCAAAAGATGAGAATGAAAAGGTGGACCAATATTTTATGCCTAAGTGGAAGAAACAAGTATTTAATGAAATCTAAAGAATTTTATATTTAGGCCTGAAATGATGGGTTGTTAAGGCTTTTATATCCCTATATATGAAAACTACATTTCAATTTGTACAGGAGTTATAATAGACGATGAAATCAAAATTAGCAAATCTAAAAAGTACTATAACATAAAGCTTTGAAAATAAACTTTTCCAGTGACAGTAGGCGTACATGTGGAGCGAGAAATCTAAGTCTCAAAAGCGCACCAGTATCACACCAAGACAAAAATTCTGAGCCCACATTGATGCTACTAGTCTTTGCTGAGTTATGAGTGTCACAGATTTAAATATTAAAAGGCCAAACTACCAAGACAGTATTCGAGAATAATTAAACAATACAAAGCCCATTACCCACGGTTGTTGGGAATAAATAGATCCGGAAACCTAAAAACTAAAAAATCCGCTACCTGAGCAATCCTAACTTTCGTCTTATTGTGAGTTCCCCGTTTTCTACAGTAACCACTGTTTCTCCAGGCTCCAGCTGTGGCTATTTACCCCAGAAGAACATCCTAGAAACCGGGTGAAATTTCGTTTTGTAGGATGCGCCCTCAAAAATGGTTAAAATTGCGTCGATCCGGAGCGCCAAACCCTGTTGATTTACAGTCTTAATCGATAAACAAAGATATTTAAATTCGTCCACATGTAAAGAAATATAACTTAAAGAAGACATGGTCAAAAAATATGCGTCAAAGGAAAGCGAATTAAGCGCAACCATTGAGGAACAATGTCGGGGCTTCGGAGCTGGCAACTCGGTATAGCGGGTGACAAATCATGATAAAAAGTCAATTACACTATCAGTTTCTCAGCATGTACAGGGCATAATGAATCCTCGTAGTACTTCTTGGAAACCTTTATGACTGATAATTACTTAACTCAAGATTATGCCAACGAGAGCTGTGTAAACGATGGTCCAGTCCATCGGCCGTGAAACATGTGCATATGTATCGCCGATAGTGATAACATCGATTGCAGATCACTGTCCGGAGAGCTACCAACAGATATAAGTGGCGAGCAAGCATCAGTAGGCACCCTGCAACCAGATGGCCAGGTTTACAGGTTTCGATTTAAATTTAGATTTATAACTTGGATCCTTTTCTCTCTGATCGACGTTATATTTTATTTGTTTATTTTCAAGTCAGCTTTAAATTATCATTCTACAGTTATCTAATTTTGAATTCCAAATGCTTATAACCTTTTTATCAAAAACAACAGTCATGTTTAACGGTAGACCTATCATTTCTTAGATATATATGTTATTATGTTTGGCTTACATGTCGTGGTTTTTGTGTTTTTTATAAAAAAGAACAGTTAAAACGCATGGTTTGGTATATCGTATTACGTATATGGGTCTGATTAGAATCGTACTATGCCGTTTTATGTGTCATCTAAACCAGCCAACCAATATTTATGCGGGATTCACGTTATAATGTCCCCACCAGTTGGAACTTTTGTCCCCCTGTAGTGTAGGCTATACCGTAAAGACAGTGACAGCGACACCCATACCATATACAAAATATGAGGGTGTCAGGAACACCCTTAGCTACTGCATTTTTGCAGTAGAGTGCCGCGGGAATCCTATTGTTCTGCAGTGACAGTGTGGCAGACACCGTATAGTATTAGTATGGTGACTTCCATATTGTAAACTACTGAATAAAAATTTTTATCGTTGAAAACATTTTATTCTGACTCTAAAATGTAGAATGCAAGATAAATTCGGAAGTGGCACTTGAGTCTATCCAGTGCAGTCCTAGACAGGTGCCCCGTAGGCTATATGGGAATTGACCCGACAGTATGGCCCATACCATCAAAAAACGTAAAACTAATATGGTGTGCTTGACACCCTCTAAAATAAAGCTAACAGCTAGCTAGCTACCCTATGAACTTTTATTCAAAAAGTAGAGGGTGACTACGACACCCTGTTGTGAAGGGTGTGCCTGCCACAGGGTGAGGTACATAAGTTTCAACTGGTGGGGACATTATAACGTGAATCCCGCATTAGTGTATCAGCAATTTAGCGCTTTCACGAATGTGATAACTGTATAGCAGTTTAGCTGTTCTGTAGCAAATTAAGTCAAAAATTGTAATAAATTTTACAACCCTTTAAAATGCTCGAAATAGTTTGTATATATATCGTCCAAAGTTTGACGAATTCGAAGCGCCGGTAGGAATCGAACACGGATTGCATTATTTTGATCGGCGTGTCCAAATCACGGCGCTACAAAGCAGCTGTTGCTTGGTTATTTATGGAAACTGGAGAAACGCCTGAGTCTCACAGTCTGAGAAAATTTTAAAACAAGGCCACAGCCTTGCAGGTGTGACATAAACATGCATAGGACGTTCTTAATTGCAGATAATTAAAACCAATAAAACACTTTTTCGTGATCACTAATAACGACTAGTAGACATCGATTATTAATCGGTGGAATTTGTGTATATTCTGATGGTATGACAGTTTTTTGGTACGATACTACCAAAGGTCACATGCACGGATTTCATGGTTATAAATGTAAAATAATGACATTTTCATTGCGACTAGTTTATGTTTAACTACGAAATGCCAATATGCTAGCTTACTGAAATACAGTAATGAAATCAAATATGGCATAGAAATTATAGTAGGAACACAGCTAAATTACTATGAGACAGTAGTATACAGGTGAGATTCAGGACATGTCATTTTCGATACACAAAGTTCAATCTTCAGCTGCGTTGGTCCAGTTATAAGTTGTTGACTACTAACTAAACGCAATGTCAAATGCTACTGCCCCGTTCAAACCTTCAAAAATAAATATGTTCGTTTTTCTGAAGTTACACCCATCAAAGTCGTTGAAACGCTTAGTCATGTGTTTCCATGACTAATGCTGAGCAACGTCCGCCTTTAAATTTTATTGACAACTAGTGTTCTTATAAAATTTTGGGCCGGCCTGTGGCAACCTCTTTAGTTCAACTATAGGCTAATTACTGTATAGGGTCAATAGACTTTCATAGTTGCCCAACACTATGTATGATCAAAACGATGCCTACCTATATATCATGTATTCTACTGTAAATGATTTGCACTACTGTTGCTTTATATTGTGATTTGCTTTGGTAAATTTGTATATATACTGTAGTTAAAATTACCGAAAATACGTTCTGTTTTTAATTTATCAAATTGAACATATCTGATATTGCTTAATCTTTATTGTATATTGTTGCAACTAAATTGAATCCAGATTACATAGCTAGTGCAGTTGTAGCACCAAGTAAACGTATAATATGAGACAGTTGACCGGTTCCGTGTTGTTTCTTTTTTTGTTAAAATATATATGCAAAAATGACCACACCAAGAAATATAAATAATAGACATATTTTTCGAGTGTTTAGAAGTGAATATAGTAGTTCAATCATTAATTCCAGTATAACAATGTATTTCGGAATGATTTTGAGATTCTCATTTCTGATAAATCAGATGGCGGTGGTCAAAAAAATAAACTTAGTTCTTTGGAAGCAACAATTTGTGGTGAAATCAAAACAGCATGACGCGATTCATGGGTTTTATAGTTCATTCAGAATTTAAAGTAATTTCATCAATCTGTGAAAAAATTATGGTGGTTCAGTACCTGTGATTTTCCCTGTTTGGCTATTTATGCGGCTTTCACATTATAATATCAACGTTGTTTGGATATGTTATCTATCTGTAGTGAAGACTACACCGTACAAACGGTTTTAGTCACACTGAGATTATATTGCAAAGCCGAGGGTATTCTCGACACCGTCTTTTAAATTCCATTGGGGCTACCGTGTACTTGGCGGCGCAGAATAGATGCTTTCACTGACACCGCCATTCTATTGTCCATCACAGTGTGGCTGACACCATAAGCAATAATACTAGCGTTTAAGATACAAATAATTTTAATGACCAAATCGAAACTGAGGTAAGAAGCCGTTATTACTTAGTAAAGGTGGCGCAACTGCCAGTGTATCAACATATAAACGTATGGTCGTATAATTCCCGTTAAGAAATTAGAACATAGGGCTGTTGGAAGAATTCGTGCTTGGAATATGGGCAATTTTCGCAGGTACAAAACCATTCTAAAGTTAGAAAAATGTGAAATTTTTGGTAGCAGGAAGTTGATTAAGATCGGAATTGCTTTTAGAATTGATTTAATTGTAGGCAAAAAGTTGCATTATTATTATTATCATTATTTTATTAAAAAAACTATTTGCGTGTCGGTGATTGTGATTTATGCGAGCTGTTGGTTATTCGGTAGTAAATTTTAGGTTGTGTTTTGTATAGCAGCCTTAAAGAACGCTAAAAATTTTTGTTTACGGCTTATTAATAGTTCATTATACAGACTACCTTGCTACGTTGTTTGACAGTATGCAAGAATACTTCGACAACGTTCATTCAGTTATACCATTGACAAATGTAAAAATTTTACACGGCGTCGGTCACACCGTTCGTGTCCTGCAAAACCAGTCATCTAGTCACTATTAAAATATTTTTCAAAAATGTGTGCTGTGTCAACCGTACAATGTGCTGTACAGTCTATGTGACACGTTCATGTGTATATAAGTTCCAAACAGCGAGAAACTATAACGTGGACGCCTCATTAGCATCAAAAGAAATGATGGCCAATGCAACAATTAGTGAAATTCCTGCTATGACATTTTCGCTATACTAAACCTAAGCCTGATTATTAGCCAAAGTCCTATTATAGGCCTTATACTAAGCTTAAGCCCAAGTCGGGGAATGACGTCCCTGCCCCGAACCCCCTGCACTAAGCTGTTCTTTTTGCAACACCATAGAGTGGCATCCCTAAAAGTGACATGGCAATACTCTCTATGTTTCAGAGACTTTTAGCGTTTAGCTAAGAAGTTTTTCAACCATATGAGTCTGAGATAAATCTTTGCTATAAGTTGTGAATGTGCGCTATGTTAAATGTGTTGTTTTTATAAATATATAAATCAAAAATTATCTAATAAAAAATTCATTGTTACAGAAAGAATTTATTGATACTCAGTAATAGTTGAAACTCTAACCTAAAACAATCTCAGCACGGCACAATGGTTATGATGCCGTCTTAAAAATAACCATTATATCTGATACATATATGTGTACTATGTCGTATATTATTTGTATGGTTTAGTTTACACGCACAATTTAAGTGCGGCAGTTCACACAGTTGTGATGTACGAATATCAAAACAATTTTGTATGGAATTTGATGCAGGAGCTTGTTCGTTTCACTGAATTATCAGATCCACTCGAATATAAAATACAACTGTACTTGATTAAAATTTATCACTTTATAGTATGAAGTATACCTCATATTGTAAGAATTTTCACATATGTTTGTATCCATTAAAAGTATGCACTGTATGAATTTCAATATATACATATATATACAACATATGAGTTTTAAGATATATATTTATGCAAATAATATTTTGTATTGTATAAATTTTTACATTTATTTGTATGAAATTATATATATTTAATGTATGAATTTTCGTATATATTTTGTATTAAATATGACATATCTAATGCTGGACCCAGGTAACCCTGGTGGAAGTCGTTATCGTTAGAAAAAGAACAGCTTAGAGCAAGGAGTTCGTGGGGAGGGGTGGGGGCTGAGCAGCCCCTCAACTTAGGCTTCAGCATAGTATATATGTCTCATATAAAGACATAAACGTAGACTAAGGCTAAGGCTTAGGCTTAGTACATCGAGAACGCCATGGCATGCATCATACTTAGGCTACTCAGGATTACCTTGGCCTGTCTAGTGTATGAATATATATAAATATTTATATGAAATAAGATACATCTAACGTATGATAGTTTGTAAGCGATTGCGATTTTTTTAATTATTTTTAATTTCATCGTATATTTGCTCTATATAGCTTCAAAATATTATATGCCACAAAACAAACAATTATTACCATAAAATTTCGCACAATTTTTGTATTTAATTTCATTCAAATGATGTGTAATTTATCTTGGATATGCTGTATACAATTCATGCAAAGTCATGTGTAACAAATTAGCTCCATTCAATGCAACTTATGTTGACATAATATTACATTGTTGAGCAAATTGGTACATATTTGATTTAGGATTTGTTCGCCATAATTGCCCGCAGTTGAGCTAGCTTTTATACAAATTGTAGTAACACGACGTCCCGCAATTATTGGCTCCACTCATTACAACTTATGTTGACATAATAATACGTTGTTGATCAAATTGGTACATATTTGATTTAGGATTTGTTCGCCATAATTGCCCGCAGTTGAGCTAGCTTTTATACAAATTGTAGTAACACGACGTCCCGCAAATATTGGCTCCACTCATTACAACTTATGTTGACATAATAATACGTTGTTGATCAAATTGGTACATATTTGAAGTAGGATTTGTTCGAAATAATTGCCCGCATTTGAGCTAGCTTTTATACAAATTGTAGTAACACGACGTCCCGCAATTATTGGCTCCACTCATTACAACTTATGTTGACATAATAATACGTTGTTGATCAAATTGGTACATATTTGAAGTAGGATTTGTTCGAAATAATTGCCCGCATTTGAGCTAGCTTTTATACAAATTGTAGTAACACGACGTCCCGCAATTATTGGCTCCACTCATTACAACTTATGTTGACATAATAATACGTTGTTGATCAAATTGGTACATATTTGAAGTAGGATTTGTTCGAAATAATTGCCCGCATTTGAGCTAGCTTTTATACAAATTGTAGTAACACGACGTCCCGCAATTATTGGCTCCATTCATTACAACTTATGTTGACATAATAATACGTTGTTGATCAAATTGGTACATATTTGATTTAGGATTTGTTCGACATAATTGCCCGCAGTTGAGCTAGCTTTTATACAAATTGTAGTAACACGACGTCCCGCAATTATTGGCTCCACTCATTACAACTTATGTTGACATAATAATACGTTGTTGATCAAATTGGTACATATTTGAAGTAGGATTTGTTCGAAATAATTGCCCGCATTTGAGCTAGCTTTTATACAAATTGTAGTAACACGACGTCCCGCAATTATTGGCTCCACTCATTACAACTTATGTTGACATAATAATACGTTGTTGATCAAATTGGTACATATTTGAAGTAGGATTTGTTCGCCATAATTGCCCGCATTTGAGCTAGCTTTTATACAAATTGTAGTAACACGACGTCCCGCAATTATTGGCTCCACTCATTACAACTTATGTTGACATAATAATACGTTGTTGATCAAATTGGTACATATTTGAAGTAGGATTTGTTCGAAATAATTGCCCGCATTTGAGCTAGCTTTTATACAAATTGTAGTAACACGACGTCCCGCAATTATTGGCTCCACTCATTACAACTTATGTTGACATAATAATACGTTGTTGATCAAATTGGTACATATTTGAAGTAGGATTTGTTCGAAATAATTGCCCGCATTTGAGCTAGCTTTTATACAAATTGTAGTAACACGACGTCCCGCAATTATTGGCTCCATTCATTACAACTTATGTTGACATAATAATACGTTGTTGATCAAATTGGTACATATTTGAAGTAGGATTTGTTCGCCATAATTGCCCGCATTTGAGCTAGCTGTTATACAAATTGTAGCAATAACTGTATGAAATTATCATTATACAAATTTTAACAGAATGTATATTTTTATATTAAACCCGATATGTGAATTGACTTTGAAGCATTGGTATACTACTAAAATGTATTGTTGACAGCTCTCATCTAGGAGGACCGCAATGATACGGCATTATTAAGGGAACCAATTAGAACAAAATTGTGCCACGAAATATTTAAGAAGCATTCAAAAGCACCAACATTTTCGGGTACCTAACCCTCTAACGTCCTATCTAGTTTCTTTATCGCACAATCTTTGACAAAGTGATGCCGGAGTTAAGGTTTAAATCTCTATTGCTTTGGTGAAAACGTAGTACACAAACCATTGCGCTATCTGGAAGCTGTAGCTCAGTTCTTTAAACAACCTCCCAAATTGAGACAGTAACAACGAGCGTGCAAACGAAATTAGACAAACGGGACGCAATATGCGCTGATGCCAATTTGGAGAGTTAGGCATAAAGGATTATGCATGAGTAAACCTAAACTATGCCCCTTACTATCCTCTTTTGTCGAAAGCTATTCCCATTCAGTTGTTCACTGAATACAAATTTCATTTTTGCACTATAGAACAAAAATTAGTCCGTTCCGTATTTCATACATTATAAATTGAAAATGTACGCGAACACATTGGTTTTAATGTACAGGGCCCGAATTGCATTCGCTAATGGCGTTGCCGAACAGAAAAATGTCAAAATCGGATACGGCTATTGAAATCCTGGTTTTGTTCGCTAACAACGTTTTGTACATGGTGTTAAAAGAGGATGGTTGGCGGCGCATCTTAAGTTTACTCTTGCATTAACGTACTTAGTATTTAAAATTATATGGAAGGGCCGTACTTATTATTACCTTGAAATTTTAGTGCTGTAAACATTGTTGTCACAAGAAAAATAGCAACTCAAATTCTATCTAGAAATATCCTCAATACTATTCCTGATATGTTTTCCCACTAATTGTATTTTGTTATATGTTGATTGAATATATTAGTATCGCGCGCAAAACCAGCATTATAGTATCGTGAAGTGATTTACGTGTTTACTACTCAAGATATTGCTGTTGCATTATGTCTTAAATGAAAAAGCTGTAAAATGATTACCATTTTTAACAACTTCATTCTGTAAATGCCAAAACACTTCGGTAAAATATCCCTGACAGCGTATTTTTCTTCTAATATCATCGTTCTGTACAGCGGTTTATTGTTCAAATTTGAATAACAAAATACTAAAATATCATTGTACAAAAGGCTTATATTTTTCGTGTTCATCGCAGCCCTGAAAATTTAATCATGACGAGTACAACAAACGTATAGTCACAAAAATCTGACATATAGAAAATTTGAAAACATATTTTAAGAAAAAGGTTTAGTCGTCAATTATAGATGTAAATATTTTGCGTTTACACAATATATATTAACTTGAACATTGTGGCATGTAAAAATTACGAAAATCAATTGATTTATGGTATAAAGCTGGATCGTGTATCGGGGCCTTAATGTGGCCATTGAACTACATACCGACGTAATTACCTGTTCATGCTCACTAAATGCTACATTAAACTATAAAGTACAATTCTTTTTGCGCTATGTAACTGTCAAACTGGCATAAATTTCGCAAAACGCGACCTTTTTCTTTCGATTAATGAACAAACACTACTCTTACTGGATTTCGCTATGGACATAATGACGCAATTTATGAATGTGCTCTTAAATAATGAACGTCTTAATATTATTCACAAGGTTTTAGTGTTTGAAACTATATTTCATACACAGCAGTTCCATATCCAAAGCAACTAAGCAGAGGCTGATTAATATTTTAAGGAAGAAGGAAGACTTTATTTGTGTTATATATTAATAGCAAAATGAATTTAACATTTCCTCTCCTTCGCACAATGACGGTAAGGCTGGAGTGTTGGACTGAGCCAATTCTCCTTTTTTTCATCCTCCCCACCCCCCAGCTGCGAGTCTGATACACCGTCTGAATTCTGAAGCACTTACTGTTTTCACAGTGTCGCATATGCCATTTATGTTTTTCAAAAGCATGCTTTATTGGGATAACAACACAATTGCAAGCTAACGATTTATCGGCCACAACTTATTTCTTATTGTATATTTTCGTGAATACGGCTAATTAAAAGATTACACAACAGAAATTAGGCTAATTTATCTTGCTATTTGCTAAAGTCAAACTTCTTTAATGTTAGGCTTCCCACGATCAACAGTGAGGCATTGTTGGTATTCTGGGATAGACATGGAGGAGTCAATGACAGGTATTATAGTCAGCGAAACTATTGATGTCAACATCAAAATTATACAAACAGCCGTAAACATATGTTTCACTAAATTGTAATACTAATAAATATAGATCCTTAGCTGTATATATTTATGGGTGTTATGGGCTTCCAGAATAATTTATTTTTAGGCATCTTCAATCTGGAGAACAGTTGGCTCGAAAAATTATACGAAATAGATTTAACTAAAATTTTTGGAATTTTTTATAAGGCGTTCTTGGACAAATTGTAGCAGATTTTGCTTTGAATCATTTAAAATCAAATGCAGTATATTGGCATACTTTGCCCTCCTGTTATTCGTCAATATCTAGCCAAATCCTTGTGCGAGGTTATCTCTAATTTTGCCCGTTAATACGAGGTAACTCGAAATTTTGGTTGCTACAAATTATATTTTTTCGATCTTGCTGGAGACTACGACGTAAAATTTGTATAGAAGTTCATTTTAATGTTCAAGGTTTGTTTAGCGGCGTATGTTCTCGTTTTATTATTCATTTACAAAGAAGAAAATAATTTCTTGTTTCAAGTAGATACATCCTTCGAGTATGCCTTTATTCTAGTGGAATTGAAACTGTTTTCGACTTTTCCGCAGTCAGAGAATCCATATGCCCAGAGAGAGCGATG
Organism: Trileptium ribeirensis; assembly: GCA_030248225.1. NCBI lineage: Eukaryota > Metazoa > Nematoda > Enoplea > Enoplida > Thoracostomopsidae > Trileptium > Trileptium ribeirensis. Next base: position 12,563 of record JASANE010014282.1, read on the forward strand.
CGGCGCATTGAGAGGGTAGCGACGCCTCGCGGTGGTACGACCCCTCGAGATTACCCTGCCATGAAATCGTGGATCGTCACTGTTTATTACTATTTGTTGTTTGTTGAATATCGCCGATTTATATATATGTTGTGAAGTTTGGTATTGGCAGATCAGCCAGTAGAGCGTCTGCTTACGGATCCAAAGGCGAGAGGGGCTGGCTTCGAATCCCCCACCAACGCAATAATTCAGACGGGTGCTACTGACGCCTCGCTGAACTAGGAATCAAAAAAGTGCGCCCACCCCGGTTTTATATGTAAAATCAGGCACTAAAGACAAAACGATAACTAACCTGCCAAACGCTGCCAAATAGTGGTCATTATCAAAGGATAGTGCTTGATTGCATATGCGTTCTATATGGTCGCTTCTGTATTGCAACAGAGATTTCATAATAAACGAAATAACGTGTATCAGTTCTCTCTCTACTCACAGGGCTTTTACCAACAAGTACGTTGAGTACAGTAAATAAGCCATAGATTGTATCCGCGACACAGTCATCCCGCGAAAATATGTGCTTGCTTGCATATGCGTTCTTATATGTTCGCTTCTGTTTTGTCTCAGAAATTTCATAATAAACGAAATAACATGTTTCGTGCTATCTCTACTGACTGGCTTTTTACCAACAAGTATCTTGAATACAGGAAATAAGCTATAGATAGTATCCGTGGTACTGTTATTCCGCAAAAATAGGGTAGCTACGTGGTATTGAAAATACCGATATGTTTTAGTGCAATAGCTATGGACTGTATCGGCCATCCACATGAAATATTATACAGTAAGAGTGCGACCCTTACCGTTGCTATAATGTAGTCCCAAAAACACAGGGGTAAAATGTTCCAAACGATGTGGACATTATAACGTGAACGCCACATAATAATTGCCTGTATTTACTTTTGTTTGTAAGCACGGGTTGACCAACCCCTTATTTCGGACCAAAATCAGCTCATATTAAGACGTTATCGTCTATAACCTTATAAGGAATAAACATAAAACGTTAAAATTTTTCAAATGAAGATGAGAGTGAACCAAATTACCTGTAGCAATGGTAAGTATAAACCGAATAAGCCCTTCATAAAACAATAAAATGTTGTCAAGACCTGATATTTTGGACCAACATCTTGCGGGTCAGTTGCTGTTATTTATAATTTGGGATTGGTAGGTACAATTTGAATAGAACATTCATATCACATACACCATTAGACAGAAAGCTTGCAAAATGGATGTTACACCAACAATCTCTCCACCAGGTAAAACTTATGCTTTTGGGAAATTTGGTATAATTTTGCTCCTATCCAAATATTACTTGCAAATGGCTGTTGAGTTAAGATAAATATTTATAATTCATGTGAAATGAACTAGCTGCCCAAGCAGTCTTCGCGCCGCATCCGGTATGGCGCGTTGCACACTATATTAATCCGCATAAAGGCTTGTGTTGTGAGATTTTTGCTAAAGGAAATCGACGATAATGATTGAGTCAAAACCAACCCAAGAAGCCTATTATCATCCGCGGTGGTTTTATGACGTCTATGAGACAGCGCAGTTTTTTTGTTTTTTTCACACACGACACAGGTTGATTTATTTTAACTGTCGGCTCTCGTCTTGCTTTATACCTGCCTACTAACTATTATAATAGCGTTCGCTGTCAAACGCAGTGCAATTCAATTGATCGCCGTTCAAATGCTAAGTCTTAAGTTACTTAAACGATAACGAAAGGTACTTGCAACCAAAATAAAAGAAATAAATATTCTTTACAAACTTTCTTTTTGTTAGACTGAAATTGTTTATATGGTCGAAACGCACACAAGAACAACAGAGTGTAAACTATCTCGATAAGACATTTTAGGGTTAAATAAAACGTTTAAGCTCGATTTTAGCACTTTATAAATGATTTTAAATTCTTAATGATAACTGATAATGTTTACGATGTTTGTAACGCAAATATCTACCGTATCGCATTGTATAGGGCCGTATGGCGCCAATGTATAATGCGCAGCTTCAAAGCCAGTTGGTCGTGTTTTGTGGTGTAGAGGTAAACTCGCTGCTCCTACAAGCTGGAAGCCCAGGTTCAATTCCGGTTGGTCCAACTTATGATACCATTCGTAAATGATTTGAATGTTATCAGGATGAATTTGTGTGTGTTTGAGCGGTATATTTTTTGTTGTCATAAATGCGTGTGATTGTATTTTATTTTAAAGGAATTTAGGTGTGACTGTTTCTGTTTGTTGTGAGGTTGTTTCTATTTGCAATTATAGAATATATTGGTGTGTATAGTGTATTGGTGTGAATGTGTGTGGTAGTGTATTTGAATTTGTGTATGCATGTATTTGGTAATATATTTGTATAATATATATATATTATATATATATTATATATGGGCTAATAAGGAACATCTGAGGAGCAACTCATGTCTAAGGATTTTCTCAATCTGGCTCATATTAAGTATTAAAATTTTTCGATAAATCTTACGTATTGTGTAACGAAGACCAGTACAATTTACATTTTTCTACAGGCAACATCTCAGAATTCAACAGTCGTTGCTCTGCTGAAATGCCGAGAATACCACGTTAAACATTTAACGCATGTGTTTGCGGTACTGGCAACGTAATGCAGTATGGTCTTACTACAATTAATAGTGCGTTACCTCAGTTCTTTGCGTAGAGGCGTATGTCTTCGTGTAGTTATTTGTTCGTGTTTTGAGGAACATCAATTATACGACCAACAGCGTCCTCATGGCCTAGTGGTTGACGACCACGACTCTAAGCCAGTTTCTGTGTAATTGCGCCGGCTACAATTTGTTCAATACTTGCGGAATTGCTAAGCTGCCCGTGGTTAAAGAAGGGTTGAATGGAAACGAAGGCCATAATGGCACCGCCAATATTATTTTGTTCCCATTCACAAGACATTTGTTAATAGTTTGTATAAATAACTTGACCCATAAATCTGGCCAGGCAAATTCACATGCACACCTATATAGAAAAGCATCCACGCCCGATGTGCCGAGACACCACATAGCAGAGAAGAACGTTCTACACTTGGCGTTTCAGCTGCAAACAAATGCAAATTGCACTTTCCTAAAATACATTGCAAATGAGCGCATAGGTCTTGTGTTATAGTCCACTGGTCCCATTCCTCGATCTTTACTAAGATAACCTGCTTACCAATCTAATTCACGCAGAATCCAAGCAGGTTTTAACTCAATATTGAGGGCTTAACAAAAATCAGCGATAGTAAGCGCGAAAAAATTAATCCTTGGTTTCATTCTTCTTGTGAAATAATACCAGAAACTGTTTGGTTAGCAAGAACGCTAATATATTTTTGTTCATCGCGAAAAACTAACCAAGCTAAATATAACGGCGCAAAGTTCTCTTACGGTGGATCTCAATGCAACTATAAGTTGTGGGAACGGTGAGGTAGTGCAGTGCAATCCAATTCTTTGCTGAAGAAGTCCATTAGCAAAAATTTCCGAAGCGTCGAAAAAATAATACATGGGGTCAGAAAAACTGTTGGGGCCAAGGACCTAACACATAGCTTTGGCAAATTATTGATCCAAAAGTGCGCGCATGCTAAAATTTAGGCCGTCTTAGATTTATAGCGATCGATATCTCAAGACATGCTTATAAAATTATAGGAAGGTCTCTTATTGAGCACTGCTTCATCACCTAGCACGAGCCAACAGCTGACTATGCTGCCGACAACTTTCAGTACAGGTCTGTCGGTGACACTATGCTTTACCAGTATTCCCATTGTTAATTAGAAATACATTCATATTTTCAAGGGTATTATGATAGCAAATTCCCTTGAGTTAACCTAAAAAATCGGTATTATTTACGGGACGGAACACCGATTTCTCGTGGTTAATAAAAAATACCGCTTCAGTAAGATCTTATATCACTATTTTCACATGAAACGCAAGTTGTGCAGCTGGTGATGCGACAATCTGAATAAACTTTATTGCCACTTTCTGTTCATTTCTGTACTAACGGCCGCAATAATTTAGTGAAAATAAATGGGCTCGATGGAACGCCGAAACGTATGTATATGTACTAGAAAATATCCTTCCCATTGAAATCCAACCAATTTTTGATATTGAGAATGAATTGCGACATGAAGATACCCTGACTTGAGGTCAAATTTAGAAACATAATATTAATTATCCGTAAACTGCAACGCCACCCTAATGTCATCCAGTTTGAATGTGAATCGCTTAAGCCATTGGTTTAGAAACTAAAATCCAGAATAGGACGCAGTTTTGCAGTGGTCTGAGCGACAGAAAATGGATTTATGAGAAATGGACGATTGTTAAGACATAACCCAACTTCTTTTCAATTAAACGACGTAATTTCCGTTGACACAAAAGGAGAAAAATTGTTACGCAGACCTATTGCTTCTCAACAAAAAACTCGCTGGCCTGGTTTTGACCGGTAAATGTTTTTCCTAATTCCATAGCCTTCACTGTTGCTGACCACTTATTTTGGCTGAATATTTCTAACGCTTTCAGTAACATATGCAAACCGCTGTTGCCTGTTCTCTATATTTTTAAACTTTATATTGTATTTGTTTAGTGTCGTGACTGTTTCAATACCTAAAGCTGCAACAGTGCCAATATATATAACACGTTGACCTTAATTTTTAATAAAAAAATTGTATATTACGCATAATGTTAGTAGTTGTTAAAAAAATGGACCAGACCCAAATGCTTTGTCTAGCAACTGGAAATTCTGTTTTAACCACCGTTTTACAGCTTGAAATATGATAAATGGTTATTGCACTTTGTTACAGTCGTAAAGTCTTCGTTCTGTTGTCATAAAACTATTAGGCAATGTAGTTTTTTCTTATGGTTAGCTTTTAGTCGAAACATATTCTTGTATCTTGCTAAATATTTATGATAAATAAATATTAACGTCGAAATATGGAGAATTTCAGTAAATCTAGGTGATACTAGAACGCGCCGACACATATAAGTTATGTTGCGTACTGTCAAGAGTCGATGATGGTCGATTCTACTGAAGAGTGTGACTCACTTTCACTTTCCCTTACTATCACATAACGGTAAGTCGCGGTCATTTTCGCCCTTACTCCCCATCCCCAAATTTATGACTCACCAATATACACCACACATGTTCATGGACCACTAATATTTCCAGCACAACTCGGGTTCCTGGACCACTAAATTACACCCCACCAATATCCATGAACCTCTATTTATAACCCCACTAGGTTCGTGAACCATTTTTTCATTTTTCTAAAATTTTTAGAAAAAAATGAAAACTGGTCCATGAACCTAAGGATGTGAAATAGTATATCCGTCAACATGGGCGAGGCGTAATTTAGTGGTCCATGAACCTGGTGGGATCTGTATTTAATGGCACATGAACCTTGGAGGCCTGAATAGTGCTTTGCAATATTTCCATGGGCAGGAAACTGATAGAGCAATGATGTGTTCTCTGAGGCTCAACCGACAGTCGAGCATGACGCCCAGTATTTTAATTGTTTATGTCGGGTCGCTAGAGACGTCATGAATTTGCAGCGCTAGTAAAGGGCTTTGGCGTCTGGAGAAGCAGGCCAATTCAGTCTTAGACTCATTGAGTTTCAGCCTGTTGTCGAGGAACCACTCCAGTAGCGAAAGGAACAGCTACTGGAGAGATTCTACGACATCGCTCACAGCGGCGGTATCGAAATGCCTGTATATCTGAACATCGTCGGCGTAGCTGTGGCCAGCAGCAGTAATTATTTAGAGTACATGCGCAATAGTAATATTAAAAATAACTAGTACAATCACGCGTCGTATAGTAACACCACTGACTAGTGCTCGAGCCTTTGAGAAGACGCTGCCAATTTGGATTTGTTGATATCGCTCTCATAAGTACGACAGAATCATTCAAGTGCCCAAGATGGCATCTCAATGTCCGACAGCCGCTTGATAATGAGAGCGGCTTTTCACGGAACGCATTGTGTTTGTCGCTTGATTTATTCGCCCGAGTCTGCCCCCAACACGACAACCACATTCATGCATGACAGAGCATCCAATGAGCAGTATTTGTTTTGTGCTTTCGATTAGGTTACGCACATGATTTGCCGTCATTGCTTTGTGAATTAATTGCACGTGAATATTCGAAACGGTTTTTGCAAGCTGGGAAACGGAGCTGTTCTTTAAGATGGACAGATAAAATGATGATCGAATTGATTCAATCATGTTGGTGAAAAACGTTGCGAAATCATTTGCAAGATCTAGTGTAGGAGCAGCCTGGATTCTCATGTTCATCAGGGAGTTAATGACAGTCCATTTCTTGCCATTTGCGATGTCGCTGAGTCGGTGTTTCCAGAATGAATTTAATTTCTTTTGACACAGTTCACGGTACATTTGCTTAAGGCGATTACTTGCTCTGTGCTCACCTGACAGGGTGATCGTCGGTAAAATCGCTCAAACCGTCTAAACAAAGTCTTAGCTACATGGCATTCACTGTCAAGCAAAGGGGACTCAGGGCGGTCCCGAATGAGTTTGGTTTTGCCAGCAGTAAAGGTGTCGGCAATGCTCGACAATGCAGAATAGAGGTAACTGACGCGGTCATTTATTGAGTCGATCAAGGCTAGCACAATGGAAGACAGAGCTATTCGAAATGAGTCACTGTCAACCGAATTCCAGCATCTAAACTGGATGGAAGTTGTTCTTGTATTGCAGTTAACGCGATGGTTAAGAATCGCGGGTCCTAAATGATGATCGGACACTGCACATTCGCTTACTGTCAAATTCAAGACAAGATTGGTGTCTGTGAACGAGATTATGAGGTCCAGCGTGTTACCATGGTCGTGGGTCCGGCCAGTAACATGCTGAGTAAGACCTTAAGAGTCTACAAGCGCGGCAAGTCATTGTGATTTCTCTGAATGTTCTAAATTAGAATTTTTTTAAACATAACCTTAAAATTATGTGGTATAAATTAATGATTTCACAAAAATTAATAGTAATGCTTTAAAATACCATCCAAAACTAAACACGCTTAAGTGGTACCGAAATTACCTTGAAGTCACACTGAATGTTATCATAGATATGTTGACCATCGGCGTAAACCCAAACAATTATGAAACACTAAAAAGTACTGCTGGCCAATAAAGTGAACTATGTCGCCGTTCACGAATCTACAGTTGGTAGCGGTTTTGTGTTCGCATGTTTCCAATGATTTCGGTCTGAAACTTAAGGCTATTTAACAGACACTAGACATGTGGCGGCGTTAAACATATTCCTATTTGAAAAATCAATCATTCAGCTGATCAATCATTCAATCAATTAATTAATGAAAAAGTGACACAATCAATCACTCAGTTAATCAATCAATCAATGAATCCATCCATCAATTTATCAATATTTTATTCAATCAATCCTTAAACACTTAACTTTTTCCACTACGCTGTAGAAGAGCGTGTAATTTCAATTCTTATGCTATTGACATGTTGTATTAGCCAAAATATATTGTTCTAGCAATGTGTTTCAGCAAAATGCATCAATATTTTTCATCGGATCCAGTATAATACACATTAACCCTTTAACGTCCGATCTAGTTTCTGTAACGCGCAATGTCTGGCAAACGCATGCCGGCGCCACGCAAGGAACCACTATTAAATGGCGGCAACGATGTACGCATACCACTTGCCTATCTCGGAGCTGTTAATCAGTACCTTAAGCAACCTCGCAAAACCGGTAAATAACTATGCGCGTTAAAATATCACTTTTGCATTAGCGAGAATGGCGTATTCAAACTATTCAGATAACTGGGAGATGGTTGCTAGATTCTTTAAGGAACCTTGCAAAGTGAGCGAATAAAGTGGAGCGTGCAAACTTAGTGCATATCTAAAGGTGCGTACAATAACAATATACACTGATCGTTCTGTTCACTACATCGCTTCCTTCCAATTTCCATTAAGTGTCTGGAAAATGTCTTAAATATATAAATGCCTAAACCCGCCAGAGGACGATGGAAGCGTGTCGATATTCCGCCAACACGAGTCAATGACGTCGACGCAATGTCGCTGTTCCGGTTGACTTACTCGTGGTGAAATCTGATGTTCTTCCGTAGCTACCTGTGGTGCACTGACTTCTACTCCTTCGTTTAACATGTTTTTTTTGTATTATCCTTTAGAGTTGATCCGTATGTGGTTACCACACCATGCCCTTTGCATTAAATCTATAATTTAACCGATCCTAATGTTCCACTATATTCGAATGAATATAGTAAAATACTCTGGGGCAATAATAGGAGAGGTTTTAGTGAGCGTGCGCCCAGCTTTCTGAATTAGTTAACTTAGCCGTGACTGATTTTGTTCAGGGAGTCCTGTGTCTCTGATATTTCTTGGAGGTTCATACTAAGCTTGTGTGGTGAGCTGAGTCCTAGGTCCTGAGTGCTACATTATACATAATACGGGTTCTTATTGAAACTTATTAGGACTAGCTTTGCTACAAAATATAGCCTGTTGTCCACAGGAGAAGCCCAGCTTCTGGAAGCTAATCCTTCCGATAGCTTCTGGGGCATAGGCGTTGGACCTCAGGATTTTAAAATGGGCCGCCGCCCAAGAAATTGCCACAATGTAATGGGACGATTATTACAAGAGATTCGCACATTCCATAAAAGCGGAACCATCGCGTCACGGCCCATCATGACCCCCCTTGGTGATAGGACTGGCTGCTTCGTTGTTAAAAACTAAACGAAAAGACGAGACTACTTCGTCCCATAGTTGCCCCCAAGGCTTTTGATGGAATTCCTTATCCGGATGGCTGTTTGTTTAGCTACTTGATAAACTCAAGCTATTGTCATAGTAGGTGGATATTTATCTGCCTTGCGGAAGAAACATGGGAAAAAGCACCTGCTAGCAATTTTGTCATGTTGTAAGTGGACCTAGCATGATTTATGTACCTTTGATTATCTGTTGGTAATACTTTGCCATTGCTATCGTAATGCCACCTCGACTGTATTGGAACTTTGTATTGGATATGTTGTAAGTTGTAACGATTAATTTCAGGAGGCCTACGCCGAACTTCAACAAAATAAGCCTCACATCCTAAGCTTGAAATTTACGAAGTAATTTCTTCCAACTTTATCACTTTACGTCCTTGCTCTAATTCTAAAAATTCTTGCACCAAATTTTGGTAATTGAAATTTCCCGTAATTATGATCCACATACAAATACATGTAATATCCAGGCACGATAGCAACATATTGATACAGTTCATTCACAGCAGAGATAAGACATTCGTATACAATTCAGGTTCAATAAAGTGGTTATTACTTCAAGTAGTAGTGAACGGCTATTTCAATCCATTTCAATGTGTTCATGTTCCAAAATTTTCTAATTTGTTTAGATAAATTCAATACTTCCTTTGTATTGGTCTTTCGACCAATGGTTGAATTGTTAGCAAAATGCTCATTAATGAATGGTTCCCAATTTTCCTTTGCATTACCTGAAGACGTTCCCATGTGTTGGGTGAATTGCAATTCCAACGAAACCACGCGCATCATATGGTTATTTGCCCTGTTTAACTCTTTGGTTTCCTTGCTTTGACCTTAGATTGCCAATGTCGTTGCTCTGTCCACAGCCTTCCGAAAAGTGAAGTTGGTGAAACCTCAGGTCCTTCATAGCCATTCTTTTGCAAAATTTAAAAGAAGGGGAAACAAAATTTTGTTCTATGTGCTACTAGCTGTCGTACAAATATTCTCAGTTTATATATAAACTGCTATTTTAATATTTGAAATAGTAGTAATTATTGCAAAAAAAATATATATAGTGGGAGTACGAACACAAACGAAAGTTTGATTAATATAGTGAGATTTGGAAAATGGGGAAGGGGTCCTTCCCGGTGTGCACAGCCCAGTATGTCATTACCGTAATTTATTTATGATTTAGATCGTCAAATGACGGAGATTACTAAAATTGCACATTTTGTTCCTTGGATATAGAATTTTTCGTGGCCTAATAAAACATTTAAAGGCTAAATGTCCGTTGTGGGTGAAAGTGGCCAGTAGGGGTCATCGGCCAAATTTTATGGGTTATCTCCACCGTCCCTTTTAAAGGAACAGTTCCGAATAAACATTTCATCACAGCGCTAAACGCATAAATACTAGCTTTGCATTCACACTACGTTACACTAGTTTCAGTGCATTATTTGGGCGCATTCATTCATAACAAGACCATTAAAGGTCGGGTGGGGCTAGAACATATTATTAATTAAATAGTATCTCCGTGGCGGATTATTAGCAACAGTGTTTTTGTTATAAAGCTGCAACGACTGCCAGTTGTGCATGATACTAGAAAAAGTATCCTCCTATTACATACGTAACATTATTTTCCCCTCGTGGTTTCTTTTTCCATGTTCCGCTAGACATTTTTTCTTAGCTTCAGTTTGGCTTATGTAGTAAGCACACAGCGTTTGGGTTATGATAATTTGGGGTACAATCCGCCAATATGTAGTAGCTGTGGGCGGCACGTAATGTTTTAGATATTTGAAATTACAGAGATATTAGTCCATCGCGTAAATATCCATGTCTGAACAAACGCTATCCTGTGGTCGTATGTTGGGGTGTGTGGATGATGTTCGATCTGCCAGCACCACTTCGAGTTCTCATGAGTAAGTATCATCTCATGTTTATCTGTATGCATACATACGAAATTTGTGCATGTTCAGTCGAAATTATTAGCTCGGACGAAATTTGTGGCAAAGTTTATTCCTCATAGCAAAATATATACTTTAATATGAAAATTATATATGTATTTGCGTGTTTACAAATGTTCGCTATTGTAATGAAATATATATTTGTTCTTATTTTCTCTATATAGTGACAAAAGCAGATAGTTCGTAACGCCGAGCAGCAGCTTGGCACATACAGCCGAGATTATTTTCCCGGTATGGTTAAACATTTGTATATAAAATACAGTATGACTGATTGGCCGATATGTAACGTCATTTTGTGTATAATTTATAGTAGATGACTGACATACACAGCGTAAAAAGAATCTTGCTGTCTGAAAAAATATCAAAATCCAGTGAAGTCAATATGTAGTGTGTGACCCAAGTTCTGTAAAACAAACCAAATACATATTGAAAACAGCTTAGCTGCTTGGCCAGCATTATTCGTTTATACTTTTCCGTCGGTTATTCATGGCAAAAGTGTCAATCTTTTCCATAACGACTGATTAAAATTCTCTTGTTTGCAGTCTACCATGCTATACCAGAATCGTATTTATCATTTTGATTTCGAAACGCCTTGAATTATTTAGTTTAGAAGATATTTTATATCAAGATACCGGGGTTATTTTAGAGGGGGGCGACCCCAAGGATCGGCTCCCCCCCGGCGAGCTCCCCCTACTTTTTCGCAAAAACGACCCCTTAAAATTTACGTTTTTACAAAAAATTGACCCCTTAAGGGATCACTAGAAAATTTCTAACTCATGTACACGCATATCGTAGGCTAAACGATCACTTATTTGGTCACCAAACCTAAAATATGCATGTATATATTATGGCCAAAAACTGAAAAATACCAGCGCCACAGAGGTATGTTGGGACACCTGAAAGAAAAAAATATTGTATTAATTTTTATAAAATTACTGACCCTTAAGGGGTCATGACCCCTAGTTTCCGAAATGACCCCTTGCTACTGACCCCTTAGGGGTCAGTAAATTTTTCCGTTTACTGACCCCTATCCGGAAGGGCCTAAAATAACCCCGGAGATATGCGCTATGCGAAGGACGTGCTAAAATTTTGTTGTTAACGGAGTTGTTTAGCTTGAAAATACATTCACGGCAGTAAAAATGCATGAAAATATGGAAAAATTTAGTATTTTTAAGCAAACTTTATCCCCCCACTTTTAATTTTCCCCCGAGAATGAACATGGAGGCCCCCCGAAGTTCCCCCGCTTTTCGGAGGGCTGTTGACAGGCCAGGTGTATGTGTGATATTACGTACGTGAAATTCGAAGAGTAACCCGCATCTCGATGCTATTCTGGGACGTATTCGACCGGTCGTCAAACAAATTCCGAAATGATCTTAAACATTTTGTTTAGTTTATAAATAGTTTGTTATGTTTTTAGATTTGACTTCATATCATGCTGCATTACGCATCCGCGTTGTTCTCAGGATCTCAGCGAAAAGCCTAAAGATCTGATCAAAATTGAGCGCGCTGACATAGATTTAACTTCACAAGGTATGTATAAGATATAAATTCACCAGGGAGTAACCGGAATTTCGGTTCCGGTTACGGCGAAAATCGTGTTCCAGTTGCGGTTCAGGGAAAAGGGCAAGAAAACAATACCGGAACCGGAAGTCGGGTTTAAAAAGTTTGTTTGAAATTTTCCACGTTTTTTGCTTCATCTGTGCTTTCATCCAAACATATATAATATATATTATACAATGATCAAGCTCCAATACAACCAAGCAAAAGAAAAGATTAACTAAGCAATTTGCCGTTTGAAACGTAAGTAGGGCACATAATTTCAGTAGGAATTTTCCATAATAACCTGCAGGAGTTTGTTAACAAATCAAAGCCAGGTCGTTGCTTGTAGCAGCTATTTTACACATCCAGAAGTCTGTGCGGTACGTTTCAATTAAACCTGTCCAATTCGGTAACAGAGTATGGCTAACGCAGAAGTACTTAGGGTATGCTTGGCTAACATAAATTGCTTCAAGAACCCGCCAATGCGCTTGTAAGCTAGGTAAATCAGTCTAAATCGAAGTAAACTAACGTTATCTGCAACGCAGCTAGAAACTGTTTTCTTGGCAAAGAACTGTATTTATTGAAACTGTGCGAGCAGCATCACAGTGTGTCTCGTTTGTAGCATTCTGATTAGAAAGTTATCATCATTATCATCTAACTTACAGGCACTGTTTGTCCAACGCTAGCCTAAACAGTGTACCTGATCAGAAAATTACCTTCTATCTATTATTTTCTTTTAGAATCATATAAACCAATAATTTTAAGTTTCCAACAGAAGAACATGTAACAAACGTATGTGTAGTAAAGGAAGGCCACTGGAGACAGAGCGAAAGTGTGTATTCTACGCTCCAAGGTTTGTAAGCATATTCGATTTAACCCAGTATACGCAATGGTGTATAGTGGAATGCATTTTTTGCTCTGGGTGTCCAAAAATCGACATATTTGGTCGATAAATAAGCATTATTAGCTTCCTCAGTCTCTTTAAAGTTTCAGAAAGGCATTAATACCATCGCAAAACATTAAGTTTAATGTAAAAGTTATTTTTAATGCATTTTAAATCCACTATACCTTCATTTCTTCCTTCATCTGTTTTACTATAAATATATAAATTTCGAAGACCAAGTTCCGGATCCGGTTTAAATGGACGGTTCTGATTGCTGGTTCCGGTTCCGGCAAATTTCGGTTCCTGTTATTCCCTGATATTCACCTCCTTCCTCCGAAGGACTGCTTGCTTTCTTCGTAACGAGTCACTTGTACACGTTGAAAATATTATATGACTTCAGTGCTGGACCTGTCCTTTCGTGGAGGAGGATAAGCCTGTCTTGAACGAGGCATTGTGAAGTTGAAAATGAACCATATTGCAATTGTTGCTTGGTTACTTAGGAAAATGAGCAAACCGCAGGAATAACAGCGAGTGTATGGACGATGTACGACCAGCTCTGTTAATACAACAGTTCACAATGTGAGCCGTACTCATTTGTGGACAGTGGCCGTCAATAAGTTCAAATAATATATTTTATCATTAATACTACAAACCCAACAGTCTAAGTGCAGCATCTAGTATAAATGCTGAGTATCTACGAAAAATTGTTATTTTCCATGTAATAAAATTATCAGTTTGTGTGTTTTTGTGAGTTATTATAACGCGAATTTGCAATGTCCGATCGTCTCGCGCGGTAGGTCAAACAAAAGCTCGAAATCTGTACTTGGGGCATTTCGTTATGCGCGAAAACTGGTTGCAACTACTTCCGTCCGTAACATGTGTCAAACGATCTCGACCCGTTTTTACCCAACCGTGCACTGTAAATTGTGATAATAGCAGCACACTATATGAATATATTTAGAAGATAAATTTAAATTGCTGTACAAACTGACGCCAATAACGCTCTTATAGCTCGAGCAGGTGAAGAGATATTTACCATATTCATGTATTTTGGGTATCATGGGCCCTGTTTTAAAGTCCAATTTGATTTAAACCTTACATACTAGAAGAGCTGCATAACAAAACATCATTTGCAGCGTTGTAGATGCTTATCTGCTCCACAAAATGATCCAAATGTTACCCAGATACACTGGTTGTCGAGACACAATAAATAATGTGAAGTTTTGATCCTCTTCGGGAACATACCAGAGCCAATTGGCCGGGGGGGGGCGGTGTTGCAATCAGGCTTCGCGTCTAACTAAGGGGTATAAATAGAGATTTCAAGCTTACAAATGAGCTATATATAGCTCAAATCAATCTGGTTAGTCAAAGTTGATTCATACGTGTCACCCTAAAAACCCAGTAACGGGCTTTGACAAATTTCAGCACTACACAGCTAGTAATAATTCTTCGGCTTCGCTCAATCCACTCCCTACATTCGCAAATGATTAGCTAGTTATCGGCGCGATACAACAAATAATGGTACCCATTAATGGTTCAGCTGCGAGCGTTACAAGTGAGAAATTACCTAAATAGGGTCGCAAGTAAATATTTGATTCATTCAAGAAGGTCTTCTGCAACAGCGAAAACCGCTCAATATTTAATTCTTTGCCGTCGGTGCCCTTTTATTGCTGCAAATTTGTTTATTTTGGCGTCCAAATTGTTTCATAGAATCCGTATTGTCTGCACTGCATTTTTATTGTCTACCGAAAGTCTCGGACATTTGATTGATAGCTTGGGTCAAAGGTTTTAAGCGAGTACGCTCATCAATGTTACTCGTGTTCCTTCAAATAGGGGCATCAAGTTTTGCTATTTTGAGGTACGTTTTATAAAATTATGTGGGGAACTTCCTCTGTTCGAGCACACATATTTCAACGTTCTAAGACGGTAAATTTTAGACCATTATATTCTCAAAATTGGCTGTTAGATGAATAGGTAAATTGTTATTTACAAGTCCAGATGCCTACACTCTGCTTGGCGTATAGATTTGAGAAATAGAAAAGTGGAGTGGGTCCATTAAAAGTCCCATCGGGGTTTTTCGCGTCCAGTTAAAATACAACAATGGAGTGAATTAATAAAGTAAAGTCGTTATATTTTACAACGATAGGTCTCTCTTGTGCTGCTTTTTCTCGATTTATGAACAAGACGTTGCCCTATGGGGTTGGCCTGTCCATAGCCCTCCGAAAGCTGCAGGGGGAACTTCGGGAAATAAAATGTTCATTCTCTTGGGAAATTCCAAATTGTGGTGGGAAGAAATTTTGCTCAAAAATGTTAAATATTTCCATATTTTCATATAGTTCGTCTGTCATTCATGTATTTTTAAGCTATAAAACGACATTTTATCATTAGAAATGGTGGTATTAATGTTTAAAACGTTTGCATACAAAAAACATAAATGTTGAGACGTAAAGAATTTTGGATTTAGTTGAACTTAAAGGGGTTCGGCCGAGTGGTGGGACGGGCGTGGTGGAAAATCTCACGAACATGGTGGATTTGTAAAGTGGGGTCGGATCCCATCCTCCCCCACCTGTGGACAGGCCAGTGGGGAAATTTAGTTAGCTCTCTTTCAACTCGAAACGAAATTACTTATTGTGCGCATACAACACTATTAATATCTAAATGACTCACGCAGTTTAGCTAAATTTCGGACTAGTATCTGCTGCGTAGCTCAGTTACACCAGAGGAGCGCAATGCCTAAAATCGTGGGTTCGAATTAAGCCTTTGCTGATATTTCCTGATATTCAAACGACCTGTGAAATTTTCTGATACTCGACTCTAAGATATTAGCTTTAAATTTATATTTGTAAAATATGTACACTAACTATAATCATATTGATAATAACACTTGTTTAGTATGGTAAACGGTATATCTCCGCTGTGAGAATGAACCTAATCATTCGTAAGTCAATGATGATAACCCGTATATTTAGATTGATTTTAACAGCAAAAGTATTATTTCTTAGCCTATTCTCGTAAGACAGCGATATCGGAATTAAGCTTACAGTGCAGGTATATACATTTACACATTTATCGTTTTCAATCTTTTAACGATCTAGCTACTTGGAGATATAAATATGGCTCCGGCTTCGTACGTCTCGTGAAAATTATCTTGTATTAGTTCTACCATCCTTAGGTTTTTGAAGTTTATTATTCTAGTAGTAAAAAAAGGACTGATTTAGCCCTTTACTCTCTCTTCAGGTGAGCCCATTTATTGAAAGTATATTGTTATAGACAACTTGTTCAGCCAATTTGAGTTACAGTTAAGCGGTTATAGTATATGCTAAGTGTGAAGATAGTTTAAACATCATATCTCCCGGCCGAGCCACCCAGCAGATCCACACACGTTTTATCGTATACGTACTACAATCCTTTCTCAAATGATAAGCGTTACAGTAGGCTTATGCATATGCACACATAAGATAAGTAATTAAAAATTTGATATTAATATTTTTTCTTTAAACTGGATACTGGGGCTGTGCTTCAAGTCATTAAGTGGAAGACTGGGTAAACATGCTATATAAAAATGGGAATTACAAACCTGTGACCATCATTTACTGTAAATTTAGTTGTGCTCTAAATGGTACTTATCCGAAGCAAGAGGTTATTTTTAGTTGTTTTATTTATTATAACATGTAGCGATGACAAAAAGTCTGAAAGCTAACACTATAATAGCGAATAAATATTAACAATCTAGAAGAAATCACTAGTAAGCATAGGTAGACTAGAATTAGATGACTGGCTCCTGTACTCGTTGAAAATTTTGCCATGCGGCATAAACCGGGCTCCCTGCTTTCGAACTAAGGGTCATGAAATGAGGAATGTTACCTGGTTCGCCACAGGAGTCTTCGGAATCACAAAAGTCTTTTAATTCAGTGTTTTTAGTACCTGGTTGCTAAAATGATTAAGTCCCATCGTAAACACTGCCATTTCGTCTGTAATTGAGCTTAAAACAATTTATATTATATATATTTTATGAACTTTTAACATTCGCACTGGAGTTTTAAAAATATTTATTCTATTTCATGTTTCCCAGAAGCGGAGTTAATGATTGCAAAATAAATATTTGCTGGAGAAGCTTTGAGCAAGAAAAGCATAAAGTTTGGGAGGACGCATTTGTTCTGATGAGTCGGAGGGAGTTTAAAAATGCTAAAGGTCCCCAATTTGCGACCGACTGCACTATAGAGTTTTTTTAATGTGGCACCGACGGCGCTATAGAGCTTTTTTTAATGTGGCTTATATTGAGCGAATTAGATCTAGCCGTTCTAAAGCAATTTTAAACCGAAGAAGTTTAAATCTGGAATTGACATATTATGTGCTGTTTTTTTGTATAGCTTGTTGAGATATTTCGGTGGTCATCTTGTCGGGACTTAGCTTTATGTTTATAGAATGGGCGAAACATATTGTGGGAGAAATGGCGCGATGGGTTGATGTTGATTCAGCTGATGTGTATCACAGAACAGTTTCTGAGCAGGTAATTTTTGACTAAACTTATTATTAATACATCTACATGAATTAAAAAGGTTTTGCAGTGACTGCTTTCGTTTAATCATTATAAAATTTTTGATTATCTTTAGTTTTAAAAATTTATAATTGCACATTAACCGTTGATTAATGGTTCCTGCGGTCAGTTTGCTAAATACTTGGTTATTAATAAATATTTGCCCCCTAATCATTGGACCCCTGTCATGAAGTCAAGTCTGCCCCTGCAATCACCGCACCTCCCCCGACACCATCAAGGCGCGCCGAAAGTTTTAGCGGAAATATGTTGAAACTTGGAAAATAAGGGACATTAAGAAAAATTTATTTTCGCAAATGGGCAAAATTAGAGAAAAGTTGGGAGAAATTTTGAGTTCCTAAGAATTTAAAAAAATCACCCGCTCCCGTCCAACATCTCCTCCGTCCCGATGACATTCGACACCTATGTATTATCGAAATTTGGAGGGAGGTGTTTTAGTAAAATTTCTTTTCCAGTTGTGTCTTTCGGAGCGGTGTGTCTTTAGTCTGCATATAGGTTGCTGAAAAATTTTTCACATGTTGCACATAATGTGAAAATAATGGAGAACCAGGGAACGCCCGTATTTCTGCAGGCACCGTTCCTCCTCGGTTTATTCGGGCCTCACATCGTCTATTTTTTTACTTAATTTATTAGAAATTTTAAGTTCAGGATGCATTTTAGGAAAAAAATTTATCAACTTACTGATTTGCAAGCAAAAAATTACCTTGGAGCTATTGAACCACGGGAGCTTAAAATCTTGTGAGGGCAGCGTACCGAGGGCACTTGTTTTTTCAGCAGCACTGCAATATGGTTGACACGTTTGTAGTTTTTAAATATAGGAAGCACTAAGTACCTGGACAGCGATTTTAAGCATGGGTGTTTTTATATGTACTGTTTTAGTATTTGCGCTGGGTTCTCGCTTCTTGCAATTTCCTTGGATTTAATATTCCACCTGGAATTTGAAGCCACGTATAACAATAACGACATTACCTGGAATTTATAGCAAAAGCTTCCGATAAAATTACGTTCCTTTTTCTCAACTTTTTTTCAGCAGACAACCGTTTTGACACTAAAAGTGTTAAAATTCGGGATGATATGAAGAAAGCCGCCATTGTCTAAAATGATCGGAAGCGAATGTTGCATAAATTATACTGCGAACGGAGTTTTGTTTAGACGATTGAGAACTATCATTTAATTCACCTTTGGAAACAGCTTTTTACACACGATTTTTAGGCGGGAAATGCGCTAAATGCTTTGTAGATGAAAATAAAGCAATCTGACCACAGCTTGACTACCAAAATTTTGATTTCTTTTGGGCATTTATGTTCACTAACATTTGAAGTTTAAGTCTACCGTCGTAGCAAAAAAAACGAGATCAGTACATAAGTAGTCTCTATATTGCTAATTTTGCAATTTCACATTTTTTCTGTAAGAGAAGCCGTTTTTGATCTTTACGCGAATGTTTAAAAAAACTAAATGTTTATCAAAATTTTGATGTGTTATTATATTTTTTGTTACGGTGAGCGATCGGTTTTTGGAACAGTGTAACGCATTAAGCGCATTGAATTCATTGAAACACTACAGATATTTGACATTTGGTTAAAAGTTATATTTTTTGCATTTTTCAATTTAGTTTTACGTAGAGGGTTATGGGTGTATAGGTTTTCGCTGATTCTGAATATGACGAATACAAAATTGCATTTGCCGATACGGCAAACACTCGGTACCTTCGACGTGAAAAAATTAAGTTGAGATTTAAATATCTTGAAAGCTATCGCCTTTATTGTCGTTGGAGGAAGAAAAAACATGGCTTAGCGGTGCTTAGCTGTTTTGCTATGGTCTTAGCGCAAGGTTGCTTTTATTATATTGCTAGCGTTTTATTGTGTATTTCGATGCTTTAAATTAAATGGGGATATGGAGGCTCAGTTTTGGAATCTCGAAAAAGACTACAAGCTAGGCACGTTTGCTCTGTTTATTTTCGCAGCTGTATTCGATATTGTATACCGATTGCACAGACATATTGAAATAACTAAGTGTAAGCGGCGTGAGGGGATTTTATTATAACCAGTAATGATATTTCCATGTTAAATTAGTTGCATTTCAGGAATTAGCTGATGAACTAGCGTTTGTGACATATCTGTCGCTGACGGTGCATCTTGTTCCAGTTAAATCGGAGAATTTTATGAACTTAGCTCGAATTATAAACGATTTTCTGAAAACTAGTTCTTATACGCAGGTGAATTATGTTATAAGTGTACTAACTTATCGTTTTGTTATTTCTAACTACCATTGGGGCTTTAGTACACTGAATTCGAGAAAATTATGCAATTTTTGTAACAAACCCGTCGCTTTAGAGAAGAGAAAGATAATAAAGTATATTATTTTGCTGCAAAGATATATATATAGTCCACTAGTTGTTTTTTGATAAATTGTTTAAACATATAATGATAATGCATTACTATGCGAGTTTTAAATTAAATTTATGGTCCTTTCGACTGACGATATTATAGTTACTATTTTGTAACTTACTTTCTATTTTTACGCATCAATACTGCGTTCATGAAAAATCAAATTTTTGTTATGAAATTCAAAACTAATATCCTCTTTATATAGTCATTACATTCCATGAATAAAATTTCGAATTTGTATGTAATCTAGGTGATGTGATTTATCTGTCTGTAGTTGTTGTCTTATGTCCAGTTTTGTTCCAATGCCACGGTTCAAGGATGTGCAAGGATAGCTTATTAGATGGTGAACAGCGCCTATGCTGCGTTGCTACATTTCAATCAAGTTGTGGCTCAGTTACCACTGGATCTTGTAATACTGTCCCGCATTTTAGTTTATTTTTTGTGTTTTAATTCACGTAGGTAGTCTATATGTATTATGTCTGTCTGTATAATCGTGTACTTTAACAAAAAATAATTGTAACAGTTTTACTTGTGTATTGGCAGTTACTTGCTTCAATGCAGCTATGGTTATACTATAATATATAATTAATTAGTATTTTGGTAAGTATAGTTGGATGATTAAAATAATAATAGTGGGTTTTTATTAGTTGAGTGACGTACTATGCTTGGTTCTTCTCCAGATCATCCATTGAACTAATCAAACAATCCAAACTCTTTCTTTTTGTTTTGATAGACATGCCGCTGCAACGGACGGTTGCGCTATATTGAAGAATTTTCAGTTATAGTAATATTTAATTGATCTTCTTCTCTGGAGCACAAGTATTATGCAGTGATACTCGTGTATAGATGTTTTAAATCGTGTAAACAATATAGTTCCGCTGTATATTGTGTTCTTGCATAGATATAATGTCGGCGGTAGTAGAGGCTATATTGACAATGACGGTGGCAAACCAATAGTATGTCAATAATAATTCACGTTAGTGTTTTGTGGTTTTCCTGTTTCTAGATATGGCTTCAAATACCCGCAAGTCTTCCATCTCGCAGTCCGTTGAATGGTAATTCTGGTCACAAAAGCAGCAATGACGATGGTGATTCGAGTTCAGTGGACGAAGACCACGAAGACGACCCGTGGCAGTGGTAATTGTATTTCATCCTTGTTGACAAAATTTGGAAATACATTATTGGGGTTTCACTAATTTTTTTGAATTACTTATGGGTAAGTTGAACGAAAATAATATGTATTGACCCATTCAGTGCCATTATGATCATTCTATCTTGAACCGTGTCTTCAGACGCGTCTGGTATTTGAATTCGAGCGGAACGAGAATTTTCAATTTTGGCTCTGGAGGGGGGTTGAGGAGGTCCTGTCTGTGTGTGTCTGTCGCACCTGGATCTCGATAACGGTTGGGCGGATTTTGATGCAAGAAGCTCATTCGAACCGCAATGGTCGATTTAGGTGTATTGACGGAGCCCGATTTTTGAATTTTTTTCCCGTGGGAAAAGTTATGGAGCAAAATGACATCATTTTGGCCCATTTTTCGGGCACCCCCTCCAGTTTTTGCGACTTTTCTCAATAAGTAAACAAGGTATCCGCAAACTAATTGGCCTATTTTATGTAGCTTTACTAGGGCTTTCCAATGGCTTATAACAAGTTTTTCAACTAGCTACTTCCCAATCTGGAGTCTATAAGCTTATAGTTGGCGCCAAATTTCATATTTGGTGAAAAGTCGTGGGAAATGCACCTAAATGTGTGCTTATTGTTGGTTTTAATGTCGGATATGGGGCTTTCTGGGCCAACAAGCTGATTGCGAGTGTCAAAAATATTGTGTGGCAAATATTTTTCACACTTCTGCTTCATACTTGGTATGAAAAATGAGATTTTTCTCAAGTGTCGGTTTGAATTCTTTAACGTTCTTTTCACGGTCAATTTAGGGTTTTATTGAATTATTAAATTGTTAGTTCATTGTTTTTGTACTCGTTGTATGATGTTTTGTCTACTGCATACGTTGGCTATCAAAAGAGGTGGGCGTAAATATGACCCATCACTCACGGTTTATATAATGCTGCACCTGCGTACTGTGTGTAGGCTTTGATTGTGTGTGCTTTCAACAACAGACTTCGGGGGATTGTTCTCGCCACTCGAATTCTGGCTCGCCAGCGAGCTTCACTAGTTGTTATTTATATTTTAGAGCTAACTAACACTGCTGGCAGGTTTCACGACTGCAACTGAATATATTAGTAGATCATGGTATATAATCATGGAAAAGTATCACACTGTGACGCATAGAGCAACAATAGTACGAAAATTGATATTATTGTACTTTTGTTAAGAATTCGATTTTGGTTATCAGTAGTGAAAAAATAGTTTGTTTTTGAAGGCTGCCACGGCTATTAGCTGGGATTTTACAGTTAAACTCCCGAAAATTGCAAATTTTGTTCTGCCTGTGTTAAACGTTTTGTTTAGATCAGCAATGTAAAAAGCAACTCAGTTTTACATGGCCACGATCGCCATTACCATGAATTCTACAGTAAAACCTCAGCAAATCGTACATAATGTTAGAAATTCTGTTTAGTATTTTGCGCATCAAAATGTAATACATAGCAGAGTTTCGTTATTCTATGTGTGCTTCATTTACTATGAATTTTTCATTGAAATTAAACAATTTGTTTGATATCTTGTCGTTTAAAAATGCTAACGTTAAATTTATACGGGCTTGGGTATTTACGAAAGTGGCTTTGTAGTGTGATTTGGTGATGTTATAGCGTAAAATTAGATATGGTAACGTTTCTAATTGTCTTTTGACGGCACCGAGGCACTAGACATAGTTATCAAGTATTTGTACAGAAATCATTTTTAGGCCTCTGAGACTAGGAATCAAAGACCCAGTGTTAGCTCTGACTCAAACAAGGGGAAGCCGGAACTAGCTGAAAATATCCAAATATTTTTGCAAAAAAATTTTTTTCAAAATTTTAGCCAAAATTAAAGTTTTTTAAAAAATTGAAAAAATTGTTAATTGTTGGGCCGAAATGGTACGAAAAATTCGGAAAATGGAGAAACAAAAGATGTGGTGTTTAAAAACGAATATTTTAGGGGTCAGGAGTGTATCTTTTATGCGTCACACTGGGCCAATGATGTGTCAACAACCCACTTTCTCCCTTTAAAAAGACCGTAGGAAGTATTATTTTATTTTCCGTATATTGCCATATTTGTTAATAGGTAGTAATAATGATGCGTGTATTCACTGTAGGTACGTACAGTTGTTGTTTTGTTAAGTCGTTCGCAATCGTAAAAGAGATTAATACAGAGAAATAACGATTTTTCCCTATGTACGTGACCAAACGTTTGTGATAAAGCATCATGTGGGTGTTGTTCGTGGTGTTCGCTGATATTCGATTTAGCATCGCATTTTTCTAACCGCGTACAAGGGAAACCATAATTACCAGTCTCGCTTTTCCGTAGACTATAATACCTACAGGGACCGCGAACATAGCTGTCCGATTCAACATGTCATTTTGTTCAGTGTTGGCCCAGAATTTTTAGAAAAATTCGCAAAATGGACGAACAAAAGTTGTGGTGTTCAAAAACAAAAATTTTAGGGGTCATTGGTGTGTCTTTTATGCGCGTAGCAGGGCCCATGATGTGTCAACAGCCTCCTTTTCCACTTTAAAAAGGTTGTCGAAAGGTGTACTTTATTTTCCGAAAATTGTCGTATTCGTTAATAATAATGATGATGCGTGTATTCACGTTAGGTGCGTACACTTGGGTTGTTCTTTTGTCAAGTCAGTTCACGATCCTAAAAGATATTAATGCAGAAACATAACGATTTTTATCTATCAAAGATTTGTGATACAGCAACACGTAGGTGTTGTTCGTGGTGGTCGCTGTTTGCGATGTAGCGTCGCATATTTCTGACCGCGTACAAGTGAAACTGTTATTACCAATGGCGTTTTTCCATAGACTACAATACACACAGGCCCCGCGAACATAGCTGTCCGCTTCAACATGTCATTTTGTCAACGCGGTAATATGTCATTTTGTGAGCGCGGACGACCATGCGAAATGGAGAAATGTGTGCGTACGCAAATTCCGTTCGTACACCATAGAGCTCTTGATCGCGTTGCCTAAAATGCGAAATTGAACGATTCAGTTAGTGATTTTGATAAAAGAACAACCATAGTGTACGCATCTAAAGTGAACTCGCGCATAATATCGGGAAATATTTAAACATTAATGTCTCAAGTGGTTAATACGATTGGTCATGAGATATAGAGAAATACTTTTGGATTTCTTATTAAGTCCACACACTATTGAAACCGTAGAAAAAGTCGGGGCAAACAACTATAATTATATTGCGAACAGTCTCATTAACTAGTGTACGAAATTCATATTAGTTTACCTGCTTTGGATGCCTTCTCCACCTTTGGTAGCTTCGAAGCTTTTGGTCCAGACGGTATATTTCCATCACTACTAAACTGTTCAGGTCCACTGTTATACGACAAAGTAGTATATCTGTTTACTACATGCTTTTCGCAAGGATATATCACACTATATTGGAGAATTTCTAGTGTTGTGTTCACTCCAAAACATCCGAAGGGCAATTATGATGATCCAAAATTGTTAGACCTAGCTATCCTCTTTTGTTTTAAAAACACTGGACAAGTTACTGGACATCTATTTGTGTGATACATGCAGGAATGGGAATATCGATTTTGGATTGCGCTTATTTTCGGACAGGGCTGTATTTTGTTAGTGGTCAATTTCCTAATCATGCAGTGTCCTTCCATTTTAATTCAAAAACTATTTTTTTTGGTTGCTGTAGGTGGAACACGTTTCGCGCAGTCTGCGATAATAGCAAAAAGCTTTACGTGGCTCTGGAAATTCCAGCAGATTTGCCTGATGCTATTGCTGCCTATCGTTGGTACGGCGAGCCGGTACGCGCGATCACAGTGGACACTTCGCTGTTTCTTAGTAATCGAAATGGCCGGCCAGTCCTTTCCCGAGCGCATCAAAGATTTATGCACGGTTTCTTTCGGGTTAGTTCGTACGATTATGCCTATTGCCGCTGATGGACTTATGCAGAGGCATTTGTTGAGTTAATTATTGGGGGAATAAATTTTGCGTGAAATGCTAAATATTCCCTTATTTCCATACACTTTTACTGTTGTATATTTATTTTTAGGCTATAAAACGACGTTTTAGCATTACAAATAGTGATATTTAATGTTTGAAAACATTTTGCACACATAAAACATCAACTTAGAGACGACATTTTTTTGGATTTAGTTGAACATGAGAGTTTCGGGCGAGGGGACGGACATGGGGGAAATCTCACGATGATGAAACATGTGGGAAGTGGGGGCCCACCCTCCACTGTGGGCAGGCCAGCGTAGTTTAGTACGAGAATACAGTATAGGAAAATTTTTGTTGTGTAAAATGCTGCATTAAAGATTAAAATATATTGCTCAGCCGAAAATTCAAATTTTTACATGTCAGGCTGTTTATTACACACTAATTTTATAGCATGACTGGCGATTACAAAAAAATCAAGCTGCTTCAGTTTGAAAGCAATTTCGCCTCTCTCAGTTTTTGTCGACGCATGAGACTAATGGCACGTTTTTAACAGGCTGCTAACAATACTGCTATCATGGAGGAAATGCCGCTAATGAGAAAATTTACATACATTTTTGTATGCCGAAATTATGCAGGAAACGCTAATGAGTTTGGGTTGAATTTAGTTACTCTTCGTAATTTTCACTTACTCTTTGTAGTGCAGTTATATAATACGAGTTTTGAATAAACTACTGCGGCGTTAACATTCTAACCAGAGCTTTTTATATAAATACCCAGCATTGGACAGAAGCTTGTAGTAATTTCTTTGTTTGGAATCGAATTATTCAACGCAGCAGTAAAGAGCTGAATAACGTGGCTTAATAATATACAGTTTACACTTAAGATATTGTGGCAAGCATAAGTTGACCATGCTTTCTGTAATATCGCCATATTGTCCACATATCCTTAAAGGTTGACCCTGTTGTGTAAACAAAATTTGAGAGAAAATTTTAAGAGCCAAGTGTCCCAAGATTAAGATAAATTTTGATTTTGTTTGAAAATTCGGGCGCTATCTAAAATGAGCTTCATTAAGTGGCTTAAAGACAGCTTAATCAATTTGACCACATTTCAGCTCGGGTGTCAAGTGTTTTTATCCGGTCAACCTGATCTATCCGACGGCCGTTCAATAAAGGATTACAAGACTTATCTCGATTGGTTGTGGAGGGTTAGGAGTTATTGACTGTTACAAAAGATTCGTAAAAGGATACACAGTCTACACAAGCTAATATTTAAAATCATTTTTAGACCACTGTTGAATTTATTACTATTTGGGAAATGTTATTCAGAAATATTTGTTGCTCCACCTCTGCTGCATGTTTTACGCAAGTTAACCGTCAGTCACTTTGCCATGCAACTGTTTTGCAAAAACAGTGGTATGCTATTTGTTAGTTAAATTTATCGTTATTCGAAAAACTGTTGCTCGGAAATTATTGTTCATCCTTTTATGAGCATGTACTATTTTACGCAGACTAACTGTAGTTTTATTATGCAGCAGTAGTTGAATGATTTATAGAAGTAATGTAATGATATCTACTAGTTAAATTTGTGTCTATTCGAAGAACAGTCGCTCGGAAACTATGGACAGTGTCGCGCAAATTACGGACCCCTTGAGTTTATCATGAGGTCGAAGCTATATATGTGACTAGCTTTGTACAAAAAATCTCTTATCCGAAAGTTTTAATATTATTGTTTTGGGTATACTCGGTGCATCCTCATTTCAAGCTGCTGGCCCGTCCTTAAATTTTTACTCAAGAATTTTCGTCGCTGTAAGAAATTTGTTTGTATACTTTGACATATTTTTACGCACTTGAATATTTTGAATCATAAAAGACAGCAAGATGCAGACACGGATATAATGATATGTTTTATTGACTTCATTTCGTCTCGAAAATCGGTGTCAAACTTATTAGAGCCCTACACAGCCCACAGCTTGAAAATAGTATCTAGGAGATCCCAGTTCCAGCCTGGGAATGCGTGAGTATTTCCCAAGGTTAGCCGGGGAAAACGTCGCCCCTGGGGCAGGCAGGGGTAGCTGGGGTCATATAGTTCTATTTTATCGTGTTTTCCATGGTTTCCTTGTAGAAACCTACATATCAATATTTAATACATCATGCATAGTTATTGATGTGTTGACTGGTAAGTCTCAAGACAGTCTTCTTTACAAAAAGCTATTTAACGAATGGGTGACGTAGGTAGGTAAGGTAGAGATTTCGTCATGTAGCTTCTTTCTCGATACATTAGTAGCGGCACATTTCAACGGATATTTAACATGTATGCGCGCTTACATTTGAACCATTAACCAAATACGGTCATCAACACAGCGTTCACATACTGCTAGGACATCCGTAATAACTTCAAATTTTTATAACTTAATGCAACATGTAAATATTTTAGTTTACATTTTTAAGATACTTCCACACCACGACTACATTGTCTGGCTAGTCCAAAGTGGGGGCGCGCCAAAACGGAGGTACCCCAGCTCCTACCCCCCAGCAAAAATTAGGGTACCCCACGGCTCAAAGGCCTCAGCTGAGAAAAATAAACGTCTAAACGCGACAAAAACCGGCAAAAAATTGGCCCCCCGGCAAAATCCGGCACCCCGGCAGGTGAGCCGGGGGCCCCCGGCTATAGTTTCCGAGGTTTGGACTAGCCAGATAGTTATGCTGTATGCAAGACTGTCTAAGAGAAAAATGTGCTAATTTCGTGACTTTTGACTCAAGCTAATTCACTTGTTTACGTAGTTTTTAATACAACATCCTCTGCTCCTAAGTAGTGAGTAGAAAAAAGTCTTAATAGCGCGTCAATTTTAAGCAGCAGCCGCCGGCCGATGCCTATACCACCTTTGCTCAAGGCTACGAAGATCATCTTCAGATACCGTTGCAGCCCTTGTCCGACCATCTGGAGTCCCAAATCTATGAAACTTTTGAACAAGACCCGGTCAAATATTCCGAATACGAACGGGCCATGGAATTGGCGTTCACTGATAAAAAGGCTGAAAATGCCGAAGATTTTGTAGTGTACGTTAATAACTTTATGTTATTACTTTGACTAACGTGTAGCCAAGGATACTATTTTCGGTCCCATAGTAAATTTTGAATATATGCCATTCTATTTTGGATATTGATATAAAATCAGATTTTGCTATGAGCTCCTTCATTTTACTCTGTGTCATATGTACCACACACTTTTTAAAATTTACCATATCTGGTTTGGCGCTCTGTCTTGGACGACCAGCGCCGATTCTTTACGGCGCTACGACTAGGCTCGCCTCACCTCTGTCCTTACAATAAGGGCTTTTTATGTTCTGTGGCTGCACGTATTTTTCATTTTGATTCATGGTCTACTTTCCGCTGTAGACTGATGTAATAATACCGTGTGTCTGTGTCTCGTCGTTGTAGTGTTGGTCCGAACCTGACCCTCGAATCGAAGACCCGCTTCCGCCTGGCCACGAAGATGAACTATATCCGCCTCTGGAGCCGCCGTGTTCGACAGACGTTCTCTTGTCGCATTATACACAATTTGAGCTCGACCGCAGAAAATACTGGCTTTACGAGCGAGCGATAATTCGGGCTTTACAAGATTTGATCTGGACCAACCGCTCTAAGCTTGCCTCGGGTCCACTGTAAGAATATACCATAGAAAGGTTTTGTGGATGCATGGAGGTTTAGATTTTGAGTGTAATTCTACTGTGCTATAGTTTGTGAGTGTAGGTCGATCTACTCATATGGTGAGATCTACTCTCGTAAATTTCATAGTTTTCCGGTTCTATTGGTTTCATTATTATTTGTATATTTACATAAGAGCGTCTGCTTAATTCCAGTAATGTGGAAACTACGATAAGATGTGTGCACACATGTGTTAAAACGGAAAATTGTTTAATTTCGGTTCTCGATTAAAAACGAGTTCGTTTTTAGTTTAGTTCCAGAATGATGAAAATAAAATCACTCATTTTAAGATGACTGTTTTTACCTCGAGTTTTCTGCTTTTAAAACGACACGTTTTAATTTCACTTTTTGGAGGTCATAATTATGAAAATCTGTTTTTTGTCAAAACACACTTGTTTGAAATTGTCTTACGCATTGTTATCGGCACTGATTTTCTTTCATCAACAGCATGTCGTTTCGTTTTCGTATTACGACTTTGATTTGTGCCTATGTGTGCATTTAATCTATTACTATATTCAAAGCATCCAATCATATGTGGAATCATTTTCAGTGCATATTCAATTTAATTCGACTCGTTCTGAAACGACCCTTCTACTAATTGCAAACGACTGAATTTAAGGTCACTTTGTTGTTACTTTGGTGGCAAGAATCCGATTTAAATTCTTCACTTGAAATAAATTAAATCGAGTGAAATTAAAATCGTAGCAGTGGAATTAAAATCCTGTATATATACGAAACGGAAACCAAATCATTTGATTAAATTCGGGCGAAAATAAAAGATAATTGAAAACGAGATATGGAATTGATTTCATCTGTCATTTTTACTATATCGCTACACATCTTTTAGTTCTCGTGTAGAAAATCTTTTTTATTTTCCTTACACGAATACAGGTCTTGTACAATGTTGAGGGCTCTATATACTCAAACTTTTATTAGTATCCGCTAGTTTAAAAGCGAATGTTCGGCCTTCAAGGGTGGTTCAAAATTGAAATGGAATGTTTGCAGTGATGATATGAGCAGATATTCACTGCATAATCTATTTTATTTCTTGTGCACGGTATAGTTGCGGAGGGGTAATTGATAGATAAGAAAATATTGTAGCGACGTAAATTCATAGCTGAAGCGATGGCTCATAGAAATATGTTCAACTAGATGCTTTGCTGGGACCGGTGGGTGTCCACATTTTTTAAATGTTTTGTTAACTTGTAGGACAATACATCCAGCGCATGACAGGATATACGCTATTGGGCTTATTTTTAACAATGATTACTTTAAGCATTATAAAAACTTAAAATTTGAGTTAGTGTGCCACTAGCGAAATACCACTGATACGGTGTGTCTTGCTTTCAGCAAGTTCAAAATCATTATAGGAAATAACACAGAAAAAATCATTTATTGATAGCTTATCCAAATTTGGTAGGTGGAAGCTGGAATTATAGGCGTTTTTGTTTTCCATTGGTAAAAATGGAAGCTTCTTGGGTCCTACCAACTCGCAAAATTTTGTACTGTCTCTGCTCTCATTTTCGGTGGTAATTTTTTTGTTTCGCCGGTAAACCGACTCAGTTGTAACTGTTTTTGTTTATTCGCGAACTGAAATCAGTTCCTTAATTAATTTAGTTACGTGCTTTGCGGTAAATGAATGTTGAGTGATCTAATAAAGTCAAACATATTTAGCAGTTGGTGTTTGCCACGCGATACTAAGAAAAGAACAGTTGAATAGAAGCTTAAACAACATTATTAAGCGAAGCGTTTTTGTTATCGTCAGAGGTTGAAAATTCGGCACTGTCTGTCCGTCCGTTCAACTCCTCAATAACTATTGTGCCGATTTAAAAAAACTTTTTTGTTTGAAAGGCCTAATATTGGACAGGTGGACGACGTATAGATTTATCTAAATTTGCTTTAGTTAAATAGTAATTACCTAATTCGTTAATCGTGTTAGCCAATTTTTGTCAATTTCAAACAAAAATTGCATATTTTTCAATAAATAATTAGTGTAAAGCTATTATTTTGGTGCATATCGTACATCTCGCCGTGGTGATTGTGAATCTGGTGCTTATTTACTATTCGAGGAAGTTAAAAATGCTAATTACTTATTTAATTAGCTAATTACTAATTAATTATTGTTAATTATCTAATTATTTTGAATCACTTCAAAATTGCTAATTTGTTGCGCTCGGGGGTTTTCGATGTCGCTGATTATGAGTATGAGTCTCTTAAAGCTCTATAAATTTATCGTGGGTGCTAATTAGGTAATTAATTAGCTAATTAGTTGATGTTACTAACTAGGTAATTTCTTTTAGCTAGCGAACTTTTTGTATGATGGATTTGACATCAGTTGCATAAAACGTGATACTTATTCTATATTGATTAAATAGTTGAAGCGCATCCATATACACACAAATAAGATACCAAATACTTTGCCTGGTACTCCGCTCACTTTTTCTAATTTGTTACGTTTACTAGTAGTTAACAAATTTTGGATTACCGTGAGTATTTGAAAAATTATAAACATAATAGTCCGTGATTGACGGGCGTAAACTCTGTGAGTTAGAAACTTTTTAGAAGAGGTCGCGAATAATGTTTTCTTTGAGAAATTACTTAGTCAATGGGACCTGAGCAAAGACAGGCTATAGAAATTTTTGCTTTTATCTTATACCAAAGGGCATCAAGAATAGTGTTGCACATGTGGTTTAGTTTGTTAGAAAATGTTTTAGTATTGTTTTTTTTGTTTGAAAATGAAAAACTATTATTACTGATTTGGTATTCCAGTATCGAATTTGTTCGACTTTGTTCCGACAAAAAATTGCCTCACCCTGAACTCGATTATTTTGGAACCGGAACTGTAAATCCACAGGGTATTTTTTCAAAACGGATCATGGATCCAACAAATTTTTTGGGTCCATATTTACAATTTTTGGCTCGGGACTTTCGCGAATTTTTGCACAATAAAGGAATGTAATTACATAGCCATACAGTATTTACATCACCTCCAACTGCAAAAGATTGGACCAAATTTCATGTACGCCTTTTCCAGGTGCTGTGGTTTGTTCAGTTCCAGCACGCCAACTATATTTTGTATATTTTTTATACTGTATTATTCTGCTTATTACGTACGTTGATATTTATGTTGAGAAGAGATGTCTTATTACTTATGATCCAAAGCAAACGCAAACCTAATAAAATTTTTTAGTAAAGCCAACGTCTTCGAATCCGAAACTGCCCTGGGTCCAGCAAAAAATTTTTTGGGTCCTGACCCACCTGTGGATCCAAAAAAGTTTGATTCCAGTCACATCCTGATATAATTCGTCATGATAAGTGCAAAACAATCGGTCAAGATTTAGCATGATTTCGATTAAAGGATATTTCGGTCGATTTATATTTAGCGAAACTTCGAGCGAATGCAATCAATGTCGATTTTGCTATGTCGATTTTGCTCTATTAAATAAATTTCATATTTATAAGGTTTCGATCGATTGCGTTTGAACGAAATTTCGGTCGATTTTGTTTCTACTTATTATTGGCCGGGACTGTATTTCAAATTGCTAGGTAGTGATTAAAATTATATGTTTACATATGCGATTATTATATCAAACCTTTTATCAGATCAGATAAATATATTACTTATGTTGTCGTGCTTTTTCTTGCACTGCTTGGTTCCGATCTAAGGGTTTTGTTCAACTCCGCTTTAGAATATTTTATTCCATTGACTGTTTGTTTTACAAATATAGCCTGTTTTGTGTCGTATTGTTTCCAATATTGTTATTGTTTCAGTATTCCATAATAAACATTTAATATTCAACATTATTCCTAACGTGTACTGGATAACAATGATAATGTTTTAGAACTGTGATGGTCCTTGGCGCAGGGAGAGGTCCTTTGGTTACTGCTGCGTTACGGGCGGCTGGAAAAACACAATGTAAAATTAAAGTGTATGCTGTTGAAAAGAATCCAAATGCTATCATAACGTATGTCCGAATACTGATAATTTCATAAAAAATATTCTGACTGCTCATCATTTGTTATGATTGTATATATATATATATAATATATATATATAACGGATTTTGAACTGAAGGACTCGAAGTTATGTAAATAATTATTCATACTTGCTACAACAGTACTCGCCAGAAATTTGTTTATGCTCGTCGAAATTCCTTTGGAAAATTTCAAAATAATTTGTTTATTATTCGAGATATTAACGCGCTTTATGTTCCAGAGCTGTTCGAGATTGCTCACCAGTAGGTAAATTTTGATGGATTTGTGTTCGATGTTCGTTCGTTCGAAAGCCTACAGTCATTTCTAGCGAGTACTGTAGGATAAATATTGTGTTAAACTGTGAGCTATTTTTCGCAACGTATAACAGCTGGTTGGTCTATCGATTCTTTCTAGGCTAAGCTATTCTCGTACTAAAACATTGAATTGATGAATTTTTAAATTATTTTTAACAAATTCTTGCCGACACGAAGGGTATTTTTGTTCAAAAACATTTCGAGCTGTTCGTATTTTGGGTGCCATATTCCAACCCCGCAGTTGCAGGTCCTTTTCTTAATACATTGTAGTAATAAACTATAACACTAATGTAGTTTTTTGTTTCGCGTATTGAAATGAAACTATACATAGCTTAAAGTTGTTAGATTTTGGTCTGTTTCCATTTACGTCGACTTGTTTAATTGTTTAGGACCAGTAGTCAAACTTGGTATTGCTAGCAAAATAGTATTCAAATATTAATGAGTTGTATAGTGCATATCTTGCCCAGCTTTGAACAAATCAACATATTGATAGACGTACACCGTAAATGCAAAATCCTATTGCTACACACAAGTACCAAGACCATGTTCACATTGCGTCCTATACGATCCGATTTCTGTTTACATTGCATCAGATGATAGTAGCATAGTTTTTGTTTACCACATACATGTGTATGTCGTACGTATTTTTCAACTACATCATCCCATTCGGATCCGATAAAATTGTGCATGCTGTATCTGATCGGTTGCAGTAGGAACACTATATAAATTAGGCGTGCAATTCTGATGCAACGTGAACACACCGTAATCGTGAATTCGTATGTTCGGAAGAAAGTTGCTGAGATCAATAATGATTGTCGCCTGCGTGTTGTAGTGTTCATTTTTTAATTGAGATATTCTATTGCTTGAAAGTTGTGGCGTTCGGCTAAATAGCATAGCTTCAACGAATAACAGAATGCCTTGAAGCATGTCGAAGGTTTCGAGAGGTCAAAACGTAAAGAGTGACTTTAGCAAAAATTTGCCGCTGTATCCTTGAATAACTGTTACTGACGGAAAGACGGAAAATATACTTCAGAAACCTCTTATTTTCGACATTAACATTTTGGAACGTTTCATGCTGATACTTCCATGGTTTGCATCAAATGCAACTTCGTTTATTTGTGATAAGAGTGCAATATTTGTAACAACTTTTAGTACGGATAGAATTTGGGTTTTTTAATTTTACCTGAACACCGTAACCTGACATCTTTTATACTATATGCCTATACCTATGATTTTAGGCTCTATAGGCTGAAGGCAACGACATGGACGGAAGCGGAAGTCGACGTCGTTCATTCGGACATGCGGACATGGCATCCGGATACCAAGGCGGATATTGTAATTTCGGAGCTCCTTGGCTCTTTCGGCGACAACGAATTGTCGCCTGAATGTCTCGATGGTGCACAACATTTACTTAAAAGTATTGCCGAGTTGATGCACGATTGATCAATTATTTCATTAGCTTAAGCTGAAGATTTACTTCTAGTTTCAGTATTGTCAAAGCTGGCTTTTCTAAACCGGGGTCGACACTTTTCGGCTATCTTCCCACCTTCCGTTTTGACCCGGCCCTCGAAAATATTTTTGGCTGCACTCGATTCCATCTCCCTGAATGGCAGGGTGAATTTCTTGGGTTTATACGGTTTTTGTCCGTTTTTATTGAACTCTGAGTGTCAACGAAGAATAAATTCTCATTGGCCAGGACTGGAAAATTTGGCGGCGTCTGTTTGTGGGGTTTTTGGTGTGACACGCATAAGTCACTTCTGATTGGCAGATCAGGTCGCGCAATAGCTCATTCGAAAGTTTGAAATCAGTTTGTGCCCTTTAGCCAAAATCGATTACAACTCCTTCTTCCTCAAAAAGGCGTCTAAAAGGGCCGGAGTACAGTTTCTAGTGGTCCCACCAAAACACGTTATGACTCATCTCGATGACCACGGGTTTCATTTGAGCAAAATTGGGTTCTTGTATAGAGCAAATAAGCCCCTATAAGGCTGTATATAGTGGTTTGCTTTGCGGTTCTTTTAGGGTGCATCATTTGGGTCAGAATGGTTCATAAATGGGGCCATGAGACCCATAGTGTGTACTGTCCCAATGTGTGCTAGTGCATCCATAGTTGGTACTGTGCTTATAAGTCCTTTAATAAATAAGGTTACACGTCACTGTACGTAATATAATTTCCTTTTGAAAAGCGCTAACCTGTGCGATGACACCAGACAAGTCCTTCGTGGTTTGCTGTCAGAACTATGACTGTTACACGGTCATAATATTCTTGGGTGGTTATAGGCCCTAGGTTGTAGCTATGGCAGTTTTGCAGGCTTTGATAGCCCCATTGCTTTTGTTGAGCACATGATCCAAATGTGGTTTGTAGCTTAACTTAGAATCAAAATAGATATTTACCTACATGACTTGGTCAAATCGGGTAATGATGCGGCCGCTCCAGCGGTTTGCTGAGGCTTCTCCACAGGGAAGGATTTTTAATATAAGTATACCAGGGAGTAACCGGAATTCCGGTTCCGGTTCCGGCGAAAATGTGTTCCGGTTGCGGTTCCGGCGAAAATCGTGTTCCGGTTGCGGTTCCGGCGAAGGGCAAAAACCATACCGGAACCGGAATTGCGGTTTAAAAATTTTGTTTGAAATTTTCCACGTTTTTTTTGCTTCATCCTGTAATCTAAACATATGTAATATATATTATACAATGATCAAGCTCCAATGCAACCAAGCAAAATAAAAGATTAACTAGCCAATATGCCGTGTGAAACGTAAGTAGGGCACATAATTTGAGCAGGAATTTTTCATAATAACCTGCAGGAGTTTGTTAAATCAAAGCCAGGTCGATACTTGTAGCAGCTATTTTACACATCCAGAAGTCTGTGGGATACGTTTGACTTAAACCGATCCAACTCGGTAACAGAGTGTGGCTTACGCAGAAGCACTTAATGTATGCTTGGCTAACATAAATTGCGTCAAGCACCCGCCAGTGCGCTAGTAAACTTGGTAAATCAGTCTAAATTGAAGTAAACTAACGTTATCTGCAACGCAGCTGGAAATTGCTTTCTTGGCAATGAACTGTATTTATTGAAACTGTGCGAGCAGCATCACAGTGTGTCTCATTTATAGCATTCTGATTAGAAAGTTATCATCATTATGATCTAACTGACGGGCACTGTTTTTCCAACGCTAGCCTAAACAGTGTCTCTGACAACTGGTCAGGAAATTACCTTCTATATATTATTTTCTCTTAGAATCATATAAAACAATAATTTTAAGTTTCCTACAGAAGAACATGCAACAAACGTATGTGTAGTAAAGGGAGGCGACTGGAGACAGAGCGAAAGTGTGTATTCTACGCTCCAAGCTTTTTAAGCGCATTCGATTTGACGCAGTATACGCAATGGTGTATAGTGGAAGATATTTTTAGCTCTGAATGTTCAAAAACCGACATATTTGGTCGATAAATAAACAGTATTAGCTTCCTCGGTCTCTTTAAAGTTTCAGAAAGGCAATAATACCATCGCAATACATTAAGTTTAATGTAAAAGTTATTTTAATGCATTTTAAATCCACTATACCTTCATTTCTTCCATCATCTGTTTTACTATATATAAATTTCGAAGACCAGGTTCATAGTGACTCTTGCGATTATGTTTTATAGAAGTGGAACAGCTTATTGTTATGGTATAAATGGTTGTAATTAGTGTATGGGGTGAAGAAGCGGTGCTTTGTGGGTTTGGAGTCGGTTTTTGCTGCTCCGTATCCAGTATTGTCGCGACCCCAGTGGCATTTAGGGTGGTAAAACCAATAACTACCACTCATAACATTGCTGCGATTTTGTATACAGTGTTACGTTATTGTATTGTAGTTAGTCACTGTTTGTTATGCGATTGCCTTTAATATTTGTCATTTTTGCTTAGGCGACGCAGTTAGTATACCGTCGTCTTACACATCTTACGCAGCACCGATACAGTCCGAGCGATTATGGAATCATGTACGAGACCACGTATCAAGTTCGGGTCGATTAGAAGTAATGTTGTTTGACAGTGTTACTTTGTTTTTATCTGCGACGGCAATACGAACTATACTATGAATGTTTAATTTTATTTTTTTAGTAATTTTAACGCGTTGGGCATCTTTGCGATGGTGCGTGTTAGAAGTGTGAATTTACAGCAAATACATCATTCGATGTTGGTGTTTTTGCGTTCGAGGAATAAGTTTGGTTCGAGAATTTTACTAGAATATTCAAGATTATTCGCTTGAGGTTTGTTTGTTTGTTCGAAGGTCGACAGTCTTTTCTGGCAGGGACCATGTATTACGCTTTTGAGTTATTATTGACATTAAATATAACAGTATTCAAAACATAAAGATGTTGACTTTTTCTTTTTTTGCGCGAGCAAACTTACGGTGGCCCGACGAATCATATTACATTAACGTTGTGGAACTAACTAACCATATTAGAGTAACCAATATCAAAAATCACAAATCTTTGTTACTGAATAAATGCTGTATTCCGTTCGGTTTTTTGCTACGTAAAATTACATATTTACACTCAAGTGCTAGAATATTTTTCTGTCGCAGAGCAGTGTGCACGCGAAGAGTTTTGCGTAGAATAGTAATTGTCCAATAAACGTTTCTAACAAAATTTTTGAATAACAAATGACAAAGAAGGATGACTGGTGGGGTCAACCAGGATGTGTTTTTGTCTCGAGTTGAGGTTAACCTTTTGTGTGTTTCTGAGTTTAACATGTTTGCAGGACACGGTGTTCAAATTTTATATCCTAAACCATGTCGTGTTTTGAGGAGAATTTTATGTTGCGCTATAATTGACATGGATTTTCGATGTCGCTGGATTTGCTTTTAGGTACATTGGGCATAATGTTAGTTGTTTAATTTTCAGGAAGCCTTCGATAATGGTTATGTTGTTAGAGTACATAACCGCTACGAACTTGGTTCTGCTCAGCCGGTATTCAATTTCACTCATCCCAATCCAGGTACATACAATATTGCTAAAAATATTATAATTTTTCGGTTTAGTGCAATATTATAGCTGCCAGTAACGTTTGAAACGGATTTGAAAAAACGTTTTGTTTATTGAAGCCGTGCTACACAATTCAATTGGTACCATTTCATTTCTCATTATTGGTGTTACATTTTTATTATAATATGTGTGCATTTATTAGATTTTTTTATTATGTTTGTGATAATTTTTTTCTTCAATACGTATAGCTGTATAACTGAAACAAGTATTAACTTCTGGTGACTAATCGTGATTTCGTTATCACCGCCACGATTTTCTATACAAAAAGAGCAGTTGGGTTTATCATATTAACATTGGCGAACCCGGATTGAGGGTGTGAGATCATGTCGTTCAGTGTTAGTTATACAAATAGAAGGGCAAAATGTGTTCTCTGATACGGTCTTTGATTTGTATGGCCTTTCCACAAAGCGGGAGGGCCCCCGCACCAAGATTTAGGCGGCTCCTCCGATATCGTGGCCCCAGATAAATTTTGGCTCCCCCAGGTCAACCTCCAGCAACCTCATGTATTTTGAGGTGCGGACAAAATGACCATCCTAACAAAAACTTTTACAGCAAAACTCAATACTACTACCTATATTTCGAATATTCGTGCCAAATTATATTTAACATGATGTGCGACCTGCTGAAATACGCATTTTTAGCAGGTAATTAATATGCATGTTGTAAACAATATGTTATAAATGCATGAAAAACGAGATAAAATGCAACTACGAAACGATGGGGGCACGGGTTCTCCCAGCTAAGCTGAGGCGAAATTCCCCTAGATATTTATGCTTCCCCCAGGCTGCAGCTGGCTGGGGTCTCCAGCTCAAAGCCCCCAGGCAAAAATTTGGTCCTGTGGTGAGATCGTATTGTTGTTACTATCACGGTAACTGAAATGAAGTTTAACGATTAAATATAGTGTATGAGGCTTATTCAAATCGAGGGGTGGGTTTTTGGGCTCCACTCTCCCACTCTACCGTTTTGGACCGGAACCCCGATCGGTTCCGTTTATGCATTTTGAATCAGGCTTCCTCCCGACTAATGCCCCACCCGGGTCGCGAGGGTCCGTGGAGAAGAGTTATGACGAACATTTGAAGAAGAGCGTGACACACATGCCACACCATTATAATATACGTTATAGGATCACGCGGTTTATTTTTTCGATTTTGTCCCGCTTTTACGGGGGAGACGAGTTTCCCGTGTTTGTAATGCCACCACCCCCCAATTCCTTCCTCCCACCCCCACCCAAAAAATTTGTCCTGTCTTTCTAGCATTGTTGTTCGCATTTGGAACAAAAATAGGAGGGGGTAGAGCAAAAGTTGGAAACCTGACCCTTTCCCTCCAAGAAAGGTGGGAGAAAAACAGAAAAATGGATCTCATCATCCCGTATATAATGTTTGGCATGTGTGTCACACTCTTCTATGACACATAATGTACTCTTGGTATAATGGCATAGTAATAATTGTATACTAAGGTCTTCGGTCGGCGAGTAGCTAAATATCGTGAAAATTGAACTTCCATTGTAGTTACAAAAAGAAGCAAAAGTAAAAACAGAATTACCGATCTTATAATCTAGCATTGTAATAAATTTGACTAATTATTAACCGCTGCAAGTATAATTCTGAAAAGAATAGAAGTTCGTTTGGAACACAACCTGCAGCGTGGACATAGCTAAAAGTACTGAAAGGCACAACTAGGGTACTTTATCGTTGCGGTAAAATAATACAGGGGGTTATCTTATATTTGCATAAAGCTCTGGGTTTTGAGAAAAAATTGCGTATTTTCCTCGAATTTAGCGCACCAAAGGCCCACCGGTATTTGGAAATAATATTTTTAATAGTTGCTTTTTATATTGTTTTAACAAATGGTCCACGGAGTTATATCCTGCTATTTTAATGTATTGATTATCGGTAACTGCAAATTAGTTGCTTTTGCTATTCCATGGCATTCTGATTGCTTTCAGGTCACCAAGGTTCCTCATGCAATGACCGATATAAAAACATAAAGTTTACCTCCAAACAGGATTGTGTAATACACGGAATAGTAGGCTATTTCGAAGCAGTGCTGTACAAAGGCATAAAAATAAGCAAGTTGTATTTCTTATTTTTCGCGAATTTAGGTAGTGTTTATTAACAACGATTATCACCAATAGCCTATTCAGAAAATTGCAGAATTGATACTGTTGTTTTGTGGCTTCTCCAAGCGGGAGAGGTAGGGAGGCAGGAATTTAGACCTTTTCCAAACTGCCCCAGTTCGTGTGTCCTGATAAATTTTGACTTTTTCCAGTTCGCGTGTTCCACACATGCGTCAGGAAGTTTTTTTACGAATTTTTTGGATTGGGTTACAAATTGGCGCGAGTTGGCTAAAAATCCCTAAATTTTTTATTGTGAAGATGACGGAAAAATTTTCCATTGCTATATGCTCATTATTGCAGTCATCAGTGTCCAAAATTTCAAGCATATTGCAAATTTTCTTATAGTTACATTTCTTTATGATCCTTCTGGATGAACTGAGGGAATAGCCCTATTTCAGGCACTTTCAGCTCCCTATTTCTGCATTATGAGCGGACGAATTGGTTAGGTCTCCCAAATATAATTTGGGTAGTTTGGAGAAGCCAGGTTTTAGGGTATTTTTCTTATTTTTAGAATACTTTGTTGGAATAATAATGTGTCCAAACAGGACTCGTCGTTTAATACCGTCGGATCGTTCTTATGTGTCTGTTTACTTCGCTTTCAAGAAACATTCTATGGAAAAACATGCATATTTTGTCAAAATTTTTTACTAAGGGACTTTAAGTGTAACAATTTTCTGCAAGTTTTTGGCAAGTTATATATAACTAAACTATATACAAATAAAAATGAGGCTTTTTTGCAAAGTAATTTCTCGACGAGATACTTGCAATCCCAATGAAAAAATCGGATGAGCCCATAAACCCATTGAAAGTCTTAGCAGTTTTTGTTTTTTATTCAACTTGAGCATGGAAAGTAGTTGTCATTGTTGCGGTACACTGGTATATTAATAAATTTACGTAAACTGAATTATATACTGGATGGTCACTGTGTTATAGGTTCGACAACACAACACGTGTAAAACATATCGAATAATAACTAAATATTTTGGTAGTTACACGGTAGTGGGTTCTTTTTCAGTTTGTAAAGCACATGTTATAGCCACAAAATCATGACAACGAAACAATATGATTTAAATATTCGTAAACACAGCAAAACAGTAAGATTTAAATATTCCTGAGCCGTGGTGGTGGTGAATACACAGTTTTATTAAACGTTTGCTAGAGGCTTGTATACATTTCGAAAAATAATATGTACAGTTCCGACCAAAAATAAGTACAATGGAAATCGTATTCGGTGAAATTTCGTTTACTCGCGAGCGATCGAAACTTTATAAATTTGAAATTTACTTAATTATGCTTATTTGAAATCGATCGAAAATTCCCTAAATCGATATTGTTCGATTATCATTACAGTTACTCAGGTTTGTTTTGTGTCCAAAATAGAGTTGCATTTGATCAGTTATAAAAAAATGCACAACAAAATATACAGGTCAGATTTGGCGATATTTAGCCAAAACCTGATGAACAGGAAAATAGTAAAGCAAATGCAACGACTAAATCAAATTGAACGGTGAAAGTGTCAATTTGGTGCCTCAATTTTAGTCTCAATCTACTGCATTAGTATAAAACATGTCTTTCTTAAGAGGAACTAGTTTTGATTTGGCATATTGGTTGGCGCATCTAGTTAGCGTGCTAATGGCAGTGAAAAATTCAATGTTGTACGTCTGCAAGCGTTTCTGCTAAAAATCCGTGTGTCCTAAAATGCACAGTGAAATCTAAAAATGCGTAAATTTCATGCAACTGAAATTTTGAGAAAACTCATGGATCTAGTGCACAGCATTGCTGTTCAGCTCGTTATTTATTAAACGCGAATGAACGTGCAAATGTGCATAAGGTCTTTAGTGCATCAGGGTTCTCGGATCGTCGTTCGCTTCAAATACCGATTGCTGAATTACTGACTAGAATTATTGCACTATCCAGTTCGTGTTTTTGACAAAATAACCATGATGCATGCGCCTAAAGTTTACTCCCACATTATTTATTTTGTTTCAGGTACAGTTCCAAGCAACCACTCTCCTGGAATGTTTTCATGGTTTCCAATATTTTTTCCGTTGCGTGTAAGCTAAAGATTTTTGCGTTATTTGTTTTATTTCAGCCAACACTCATCAATTTTAGTTACTGATGCACTATAGTTCGAGATGAACTTTGCCGCACTAAATTTTGATAATTTCTTAGTTTGATCAAGAGTGCATTAGGGAAGAGTATGACACTTCCCTGCACTCATGTATTAGCCCGTGTTTGATATCGCGGGCGTTTTCAGTCTGACCCCCCAGTTTTTTTTGGGGGGGGGGTCCGAGAAGCAAATATGTGAGTGCAGGCAAGAGTATGACACTTCCCTGCACTCATGTATAAACCCGTGTTTGCCGACACGGGCGTTTTCTGCCTGACCCCCCAGTTCCTGGGGGGTCGAGATGCCCCAACCCACCAGTTTCTGGGGGTAGCTCGGACCCCCCAATAAAAAACTGGGGGGGGGGGAATTTATAGGCAGATGCTTAGGGCCCACCCACCCCGCCCCTAAAAATTGGGGGTCCGAGCAACCCCCCAGCAACTGGGGCTAGGGGTCGGGGCATCTCGACCCCCCAGAAACTAGGGGGGAGGTCAGGCCGAAAACGCCCGTGTCGTCGAACACGGGTTTATATGTGAGTGCAGGGAAGTATCATACTCTTCCCTAATGCACTCTTGATTTGATATATTATGTCTTATTGATATTTCACAAATAGTCTATCAGCTAATGTTTTTAGGATTTCCATTGAGGGTTCATTCATGTCACGCGATTATCGACTTCTAGATGTTAGTAATAAGAATTATATAATCGTTGGTATCTTATCGGTTACAGACAGGGATAGAGAACTGCGCAGTTAAACACACGATTCTTGGCTGACCACGCGTATACGCAGTAATGTCGGTTCCGTTGTTTTCCTGGCAAGTGCATGCGCATGCAGGCTTATTAATACAATTTTAATGCTTTTTAACTACCGTAACATTATAATGCTTTCCATGTGCATTATTTTGTAAGTCATATAGCAGTGCTTTTCAGAATAAATGATATGTTTAGGGTTTATTCGGGTTTAGAGTTTTATCTCTAAGCCTGAGCCGAATACTAAACACTTTTTTGCCGTATGCTATTTATGTCAGCGGAGGTGGGGGTAACTTGCATGATTCGTTTTTTCAAGTGTGGATAGCGTCTTGGCATCCAGTTATCTTCGGAGTGATCATAGTTCATGTCATTCATTATGCATAAATCAAACTTATTTTCATGACACAAAAATACAATCACGGTCAAAAATAGGTGCAGTGGAAATTTTGGACAATATTTAAATCGGCCGAAACTTGATAAATTTAAAAGTTTATTATACTGGCTAATATCGAAACCGCTTGCAATTTTGTTTAGTGAAAGTTGATCGTTTTGAAGGATTTTCCATGATATTTCTGGAGGTGACGGTGATTTTCCCTATTTCAGGAGCCAATATCAGTTCGTCGTGATGACAGGATAAGCATTCATTTCTGGCGATTGCACGATTCCACAAAGGTTTGGTATGAATGGTGCTTATCACGGCCACAAGGAACACCTATTCAAAACTCTTTAGGGTCAACATACAAAATGCAGCTGTTTTAAAGTTGTTACCGTTATATTTTTGATACTACATGTTTTGTTTTACTATAGATGTGATGTCATCGAGCTGACTGATATGGTGCCGGATTATAGTGTCATTTTAAGCTGCACATACACCAAGAATAATGCCGACGTTATGTTGCACAGCACAGTATCACTTTTTATTTGGGCATTACATGCTTTCGAAATAAGTAAACAGCTTAACAATATAGATGTCTGTTCATAAGCCATAATTGCTAACTATTAATGGCCATGTATTTGGGAATGTTCTAGTCAGGTTCGGAAATTGGAATTTCACGCATCTGTGGTACCATTTTCTGTTAATGCTTTATAATGCCCGAGCTACTAACTGTTGTGCGTCGTGCAATATTTGACAAACTCATGTCGGCACCTCGTATCCAACTCGATTTGGTTACAAGCCGCATACGCAAACCACTGCACTATCTAGTATCTGTTGTTCAGTTTCCTAAGCAACCTCATATAACACGAACAACACTGAACCTCGCTGAACACGAACAACTTACGCGTAAGATATACGTG
Source organism: Trileptium ribeirensis (assembly GCA_030248225.1). NCBI lineage: Eukaryota > Metazoa > Nematoda > Enoplea > Enoplida > Thoracostomopsidae > Trileptium > Trileptium ribeirensis. The sequence continues at coordinate 56,979 of JASANE010014282.1, forward strand.
ACAGTGACGCTAGTGGCCGTGTTGTCAGTTGGCAGAAATGTAAGGTTAAACATTTGTTTTAATTGACTATTAACAAGTTTGTAGTTATCTGCTAATGTTTTATAGAAGTTGTATAAACTTTTTTACTTTTACGTTGTGTTTTTCACTGATCAGCGTGGTTTTGTTTCTGTTTACTGGGTTCTTCATCGCTGAAAATTTTGCCAGGGGGCTTCAACATGCCCTGGTTCGGAACTGGGTGCGACGGATGTTGCCGGTGGGTTTCAACTGGCAGACGAAGCCGGGGGTCGAAATCTAAAAATTTTCAATACATTTTCAGCCAATAATGCTAAAATAAATGGCCTCAGGAACGGTGAAAAACGTCCTTATTAAGGTTAAAACCAACTTTTCTATCAATTTTTTTTGCTGAAATCAATCAAATTTTTAACTTCAGTAATGGATTTTTATAAAAAAATTTTGTCAAAGTTTTATGTCAATTGGTGTTTACCGTGGGCAACCCAAAAATTTTGTCAGGGGGCGCTGAAAATTCCCACGGCTTCCCACTCTTCCACTATGGAGAAGCCAGGAATGGGTTGCACAACATAAATTATTGTTGTTAATGGCAGTAATAAGAGTAGTCTATGTTGCTGCTGGGAAATTATTTTTCGTATTCGAAACTAAACTCATCCTGCGAACACTGACCACCCATTTTCGTATATTAAAAAATTGCGTTAATGTTTTTCTGTACTCACACAAAAATAGCATTTTATGTTCGCGATTATCAAACTTGTGAATATTTTATCACAATTGGGTTAAAAAGGATTGTTCGCGAACAGTAGCTAATGAATTAGGAAAGTTTAGTATATGGTGCCGCATTTGCATTGTATTTGTTCACGAACAGAGACAAAGCGTAATTTAAAATGAATAGTCTTGATGAAACTACCATTAGTTGTTTGCAAATCAATCACTACTTCTGGTAGACCAACTAATTGCTTCGAAGCCTTGCCTCCGATGCTCTGGTCTACCCAGCTGAGGATAACCCTCTACCGCGACGGTGCTCCGCACGCACGCACCCCCCGCCCCCACGCCGACGGCGCGCGGGAAGTTTTTTGGTACAAATAGGATGAAACATTAGGAAAACATGAGGGTAGAATCTGAGTCGTCCACGGTGGAGCGGAGTAGTCAAGTTTTTTTCAATACCCTTTCCTAGAGGACCTCCGCCGCGGAACCCGGCTACCCCTGATACCTCGGAGCGTCAACAGCTATGCCTTAATCCTAAGTTGCGCAGTAGTAAGCTTCATTAACCAACTCAGTGTTTTGATATCTTAACCCTTTACCGCATGTACTTGCTCTGAAGCAACTTAATACAATACAAGGTATTTCATTCAGACATTGCGCTGCGTATCGTGTATTTAACTGTGTGTTATTCGCTCGCGTTGGGAGGATGCTTAATAATGCGGGAATAGCGTCGTCATAGCTCGGTGTTTTGCGAGCGTAATCTATCGCAAACGGCTCGGGTTCGATTCATCGCGGCGACAACAGTTTTTTCAGCGATAGTCGAAATACAAACTAACTGATTACGTAAGGATTTAATGAAATTTATGTACTCTAAAATGTCTATATTGCGCGACGTATTGAGATTTACATTTCAAAATATATATACATAGTGTATACATAGTAAGTGCGTAAAACTAATTGTAAATATTTATATTTAAACTTTTGTGTGGTACAGAATATATATATGTTTATGTTTTAATGGTACTTCTGCCGATGCCTGTGCCACATCTATAACACACGAACCACTGGCCTTGATGACTGCCATTGAGTATGCAGTACTACCTTGTCGAGTACTCCCAACACACACCCTACCAACCCCCTATATTTCATATATACTTTACACCAGCAATCGACTGGCACATGCTTCCACACAAGTGCCCTAATAAGCACTTGTGTCGAAGCCTGTGCTACGTTCCAAGTTTTAAAAAAAGAAACGAAAGTATCTGAAAAACAAACGACACGCGTCATACGATACACAAACAGTTCAATTCAGCCGATAGACATCCCGAACATGGCGAATAAAGTTCTCGAACGGATTATCGTTGAAGCGCTGGCGCCACATGAATTCCGACATATATTAATCCAACAACTGCCGCGATGTGCCACATTCTTTCTTGTTGCGCATTTTGAAATTGATCCACATACACTTGACATTGTTTGTACGGGCGCCAGTATCTGGGTCAACAAAATTCAACTTATGATTAACACGCATATGCCGATAGTCATTACGAACCAAACAGTTATAGGCAGCCCAACAGTCAGTTACAATTGTGCTACCGGGCAGAATATACTCTTTGATGATAGGGAGCAACGTCTGAGCGCTACGTTCTTCAACCGCCACTATGAAACCATTATTACTCTTTACTTCCACGCCACCAAAAACCCACTGGGGCTCCAATTTCCGACCATTATATTTCCGACGATTTATAAGAGATTCATCAATCTCGACCACCGAACCAGGACCACCAAATTTTATAGGGTGTCGCAAAAAATATTCGCCACAAATACCCCTACAGAACGAACGCCAATCAGCACTAGCGTGAGATGCCATTCCCAATTCAGGATGACGAGTTTTAAGCGAGCACATTTCATAAAACCACAAATAGACAAACTCCACACAAGTGGCCAAATCCAAATGACAAATTTCGAAAAAAGTATCTGACGTGATTGAGCGGCGAGAGCGACACGGCCTAACACAGTGCCACGCATATTTACCCTCGTTCCAAACCAGACTCATGTCTTTGCCGCAATCAATACGCTCACACGCACGTTGCCTGGGAAGCAGACCAATGCTTTGGCAAAAAGACACTGTGGAGGCGTTATCAGTTGTTGCAGAATGAAGCCGTCGTAAATTAAAATCAGAAACATCCACATATTTAGCCATTTTATAATTTAAAAAATAAGGAAAAATAAAAATGAAAAAAGTAGACATATTTATACATAGAGTCTAAGCCTAAAACTAAGCCTAAGCACTGAGACAGACACAGTCAACATGAAAACAAAGGTGGCACAGGATTCGACACAAGTGCTTATTAGGGCACTTGTGCTGAAGTCTGTACCAGCAGGTGTCCAGCATATAATAACCATACGTAAAGCGCGGCTGAAAATTTCTGTGCTTTTAGTACTATCAACCATTAACACAAACACCTTAATTTTGTTTTCCAAAACCAAGTATTCAGCGAATGGGAGATGTGGCACAGTGATCGACAAAAGTGCCGTTTTAATAGTATATGCAGCATATAATGGGGATTTAAATTTTGCATCGTGCGGGCCAAAGTAGCTCAAGCTGTAATACATTATAAACGTTAAAAACAAAATGCTTAGTGCAGACCTTTGAATTAGCATTTAGTATACTCATGTACATTTATAAGCACTTATATCTTGGCTTAGTTATATCGAGAATGGCACGGTCTACACTTCACTTATGTATACCTCAAGGTTACTTTGGTCGTGAAGATAAATGTCAAATTTTTTGAACGGAGAAGGTTTCGATGTAACTGTATTGAAAATATATAATCTTAGTGTGGATTCAGGATATAAAATCATTAGGGGTTTTACAACGTAAAAACATTTTTTGGCTTATAAGCTGCTACGTTTTATGTTTTTCTGTGTATGAGTGTAATTAGGAAATGCGGGCAGATTGTATTGTGCTCTTCCGAGCGATGATTTTGATTGTATGCGTACATTTGTTCAATAAAACTACTGCTGCTGGTGTGAGTAAAGAGCAGAATATATATTTGTATGTTATCCCTAACATTGGTATTAGGTACCCAACGCTAAGTGTGTAGATTAATTTCAGAGCCGGTGATGTTAGAAATGCTTTGAAAGAACTGTGTATGTAAAATTTACGGTGACATTCTCAAAATGTTCCATGCCAATTTAACATAAATTTGAGTGAGTTATGTATAACACATATTTTCATAAAAGTCAACGTGTGAGATGATAACAGCGGTTTCATTGAAAAGATCGAAAAAATTTTGTACCAGGAAAATGTGCCCCATCCAATAATTTCTCAGCCCTTCCAGAGTTATAGGGTGGAACATATATGACTCAATCCCGAGTATATTTTTCCTTGTTTAATATATTTGGTGTATAGACGTGCGTTATGCATCATTCACATAGAAACGCGTGAATGAATTGCACACCGTAAGCTATTGTAGCGATCATGTACGGAAACAATATTGTTATTGTATTGTGTTATTGCAAACAATCAATAGCACAAGCTAAAATGTCTAACTGCTTTTATTGCGCCCTCAATAGCAGAGCTAGCAGTATTGCCGTTACAATAATATCAAATCTGGGGCACCAATATCAAACTCGAGGGGTCACTAATATCAAACTAGACGGGAGCACTAGTATCAAACTGGAGGGGGACCCAATATGAAAGTGAGGTTGTCACAAATATCAAACTGGAGGGGGCACTAATATCAAACTGGAGGAGGCACCATAATTAAACTGGAGAGATTGCCAATATGACACTGGGGCGCACCAATATCAAACTGGAGGTGGGACACCAATATCCAACTGGAGGGGGTGCCAACATTAAACTAGAGAGGGCACTAATATCGAACTGGAGGGGGCACCAATACCATTCTGGAGTGGCCAATATATAACTGGAGGGGCCAATATCAAAATGGATGGGGAGGGGCAATATCAAACAGGAGGAACCAATGTCAAACTGGAGGAGCTACCATTATCAAACTCAGTGAGCATTATATTGTTGCTACTATACCAAGTAGCCGCTTTTGACGCAGCAATAACTCGGCGTTCTACGGTTGCGCAACACAATCTAATATTGTAGCGGCAATATTTTTGCTTCTGCTGTTGAATATGCAATAAAAGGCAACGTTATTGTAGCCTCAATATTTTAGCTTGTGCTGCTGATTGCGCTATGTTTGCAATAACATAATGCCATTACAATATTGTTTTCTTACAAGATGGTCGCTGAAATAGCATACAGTGTGCAATTAGCCAAACTGAACTGGGTAGGTTCGGCAATTGATGGCTGTGGAGCTTTTCATTATGTATGCATTGAAACCGAAAATCATTGCCAAACGGCATAATACATCGATCATAATCAGGTTTAACGAACATGCTGATAATATAATGTTAACTACACAAAACATGAACGTTAGCAGCTTCTTTTTTCAAACCAAGCGGAAGCATCTATGGCGACCGCAAGATTTTTGTGAACGGAGATAATGTGTAAGAATTTTATCACTATTCGTTTTGAATTTAATTGTGCCTTATTGATGTGCGGTATCCTGCAGAAATCACCATCCTACCTTCAATTATGGTTAATGTGACATAATGCATCATTTATCTTAAGATATGTGCAGCTAGGGCGGAATTGTGTCACAGAGCCAATTCGGGCTTGTGACACAAAGGCACAGCCACATCCGGCTCTTCATAAATAAAATTAATAGCTAAACTATGTTCGCATGTTTGTAAGAGCCAGGAGTGGCTGTCTCATGGTTTGATAGCCGAGGCGGACTACTGAAAAAATATTTGAAATTCAGTTTAGCAGATTGTGTTACAGGTAAAATGTTTAGCTCTGGGTAGGATTAGTAGTAATTAAAGTCACACGAATAAATTCAGGAAAAATAAATACGTAAATATAGCTATTTTCAAAATTTTTGTTCAAGCGCCTTTTACAAGCCAACCTAGTAGCTGTGTAAAACACACTGTTTTATACATAAAAATTACGCCGTTGAAACTGAAAGGATGTTTTAGGAATATATGACCATATGTATCACCAATTTCCATTTTTTTTGCGATTTTCCATTGTGACATATGTATGGTTTTTAAGGCCGATTTCAGCCCTTGTGACAATTTATCAGCCTCGCTGTACTATTAGCTAGTATATTTGTACTGTTAGCCTCGGCCATAAAAATGTCAGACTGGCTAATCACGGCTAGTCAAGCTTGGCTTTGGAGCCGCGGCAAATTGACAAAATCCGGCCCTGCCGCACACATCTTAAGGTAAAGGATGCATAATATATTTGGCAAATCTCGGTCTGTACCAGTGTATGGAATATAAATTCCAGCTATTTTACATTGGGTTGGACGTTAAAAGTCGTTTTAATTTTATCACTGCCGTGAGCAGACATGCACATGGATTGAGCGGAAATCCAACAGTGGTTAACCCGTTCAACAGTGGTGCATAAAAAATTGGTAATCCTTACCCGGTCTAATACTGTTGGTTGGCGACTTTCGAGAGTCGAAAATGTATAAATGCAATGTAATGGTGTTTATTTCATTGGAGATGGATTTTGATTAAATAAAATCTGCAAAATAGGGTCGTTCACGAATGCTGATACAATTTACGATAAAGGTAGATGCTGCGAGATATATTATTATAGATTCAGAGCAGTTAGCAGCACTTTTATAACTGCTGGGTTTAAAACCATAGGTCACTTCAAACATTAAAGCACCCGATGCAGCTGCTTTAGTTATAAGTGTTTGACAGAAGTGCTATAGTTACGTATACAAAACTGCTCAGCAGGTAGCCTATCGGCTGTGGCTAGAAGTTTAATACTCTCTCGTGTTAATCGGTTCATACGATAACGAATACTGCTCAAAAATTTACTTTTCATAACGGCTATTTTGTCGAAAATTACTTGAAATTTACTTGCTAGCCAAAATAATTTGAATTTCGAAGCGAATGCGCGCAGGTTTTGTTTGACCTGTCAAATTTTAGCGCAACTTCTAGAAAGTTATGCACGCATAGCTTTAATCGATAATAAATTTGAAAACTACGTGTAAGTTACAAAATTCAAAATTTCAAATATATTCAGTTTTACATAACGTAAATATAGCGTCATGCGATAGAGCGAATTTTTATTCCATTTGCTGATGCTAAACAAACATTATGGTCAAATAACCAATCATCTTGAGACGTTAGCAAAGAACAAATTTCATCCAATAAAAGCGCCGTAATACTTGTTATGAGCGGTTAGCATAATGATATCAATACTGGCATATCCTAGGCTATTGGGTGCTTATGTAAACACGAACAAAACGTAACCAATCGGCATACATGGCATTTAAAGTATTATTTATTATGCATTATTTAAAGTTGTGTCAAGATCTAGTCGACACACGGTTTACTTGGTGCGGCTGGAAAGAAAAGTCCGTTGTGCACTGCTTAAAAATTCGTTTACTTAGCGGGATTTAATAATTTAGTGCGGTGTCATAGACATGCCGTGTTTGTGTTAAAATTCATGCGGCGTTTACGTTATAAAATGCCCGCCATGTGGAAGATGTGTCACTGTGTAATCACGACCATACGATAGTGCATGGTAGCCGGAAGGCTATACTATTCAGCACAAGTAATGGTGTCGCAGACACCGTGCACATTACACTATGGTGTCCTCGACACCCTATAATTAAAGAGCAGTTTAAAAAAGGCGGGAAAATTAGCTAATTTAAATTTGAAAATATTTAGGCTAATTCATTTTATCCCATAAATCATGCCGTTTAAAGCTTTGCGAAGGAAGCGCATGGACTAAGCTTGCATTGCATAAACTCCCTATAACGAAAAAAACAACTAGACATCTTGCCAAAGGACTTTCATCACAGCTAGCCACAAGTGTACGGTGTCCATGACACCATACATAAATGCTGATGGTGTCCGAAACACCACATAAAACTGCTTATAACGCAGTGCTGGTGTTCTGTACACTGTATCGTTAACGATGTTTAGGCTGTACGTGGACAAAAATTCCACGTGGCGGGCAACTTATAACGTAAACGTAGCATTAATATAAATGTCGAAACTGCAATAATATACTATTTCGAGTTATGACCTATGATCTGTTTAAACTAAGCATTGTTATTACAGGACCAGGGGCGCAGAACGTTTTTCGGAAGTAGGGAGTCATAAAGGAAAATTCAATTTTTTTTCGGAAAAGTGTGGATGGAGGAGATGGGAACCCCAACCTCTCTTGCTGCGCCCTGTACATGACACATAGTTTATAAGATCACGGTGTGGCTGTATAGTTGGACAAGTTTTCCAAAATGTCCAAAATATTGTAAACCCAACGGTCCCAGCGAAGCATCTAGTATAGGCAGTACAAGTTCCTAGAATTATATTTTTAGGTAACATTTCATAGCGTTATTTGATAAGTTTAGTCATGTTTGTAGATCGACATATAACAGAGTATGTATTTATTTCAGAAAACGTTATTAAGCAGATTCTGCCACTATTGCGCAGCGGCTACGGCTATGTTCAACTGTCGATTATGTCTGATTGCTCACCGGTTTGATACATCATTGATTGTTCGTATGAATGTTTACGTGGTTTGAATGCGTGCGTCGGCTGAACGACTGCTATCGATACGTTGTCGCCGACTGTCAGCGTAGTCACTTCGGTTTCTGATTTTGTCAAACATTGAGCACTTGAATTTGATTCCGACTTTAGCAATTTTGGCAATAAGTGTGTTGAGCTACTACTACATGGCATGATCGATATTTGTGACAAATGTGCTTTATGAAGTGTTTCATCTAAATTTTTAGAACCAACGCCCTCTTGAGATATAACTGGTGTTGTAGGGTGGTGTGTGTCTTCTATCGCCTCATTTGTGCTTTGGTTATCGACATCGTCGTCCTTTGAGCCACGAGCACATAAAGGAATTATAGTTGCCGATGGAGGTACATTTTGCTTCTCTCGATATTCGAAATATGTTTGATGAAAATTGTCTACAATAACCGATATTGGGAATGCGAGAAGAATGATCCCTGATATGCTAACAGTGCTGGCGAGGATTTTTCCAGATACCGTAATCGGATAAACATCGCCGTACCTAAAATTATTATATATTATAATATTACTCATATGTCTTCTAGGCTATATTTGTTGTGAATTCATTGAACTTTTCATACGGAATCTATCTATCTATCTATCTATCTGATGGTATATATTTATCGGACCAATACAAATTCAGAACCAGAGTTCTCTTAACAGTTTTATTAACTTCTGGTGCTTTGTTTTTTAAAAATTTTGGTAAAATCCGTTCCGAAATCCTACAATGTTTCAGCTCATGGTACAATTCAAGATTGCTCGAAGTTGTGTGTCGTTCCGGCATGGGCTCAAAACAGCTATTAAAGCCAAGTAAAGCGGTGATATTGATTGTTTATTTTTATTGAAATACATCAAACGATAGATCGGATTAGCTTTGTTCTCGAGGCTCGTCATCAAATGACCCGTTAAACTTTCGCTGCGATACTGCTTGTTAGTAAAACGCATTATAACACAAAACAGTTGGCATTTATGCACAGTTGCTATATAGTTCAGTGAAGCGCTTCCGCGAAAAGCAGCCCGGATAAAATATTATAGCTTACAAATGCGTACTTCAGGATTAAACGGAATATGATTTCTCCCTTGCGGGACGCGTCTAGGTTCCCCTTGGATTATCATATATTGTTTTTCATCTAAATTTAGGCCTAGCTTGGACGCTTGCAAAGAATTGGATATTTGCCGATGAGGTACAAATGTTAGGTTTTATCTTTCCGAACTGTTATATGCTGGAAAATTGGCATGGTCTCAACCTATTATGAAAAGGAATGTTGATATGCGTTCTCGCCGGTTGCTATAATAGCTGAAATGACGGTCCTGTTGTCATCGCTCTTCATTATAAATTTTTTATGAAACAGAATACGAAAGTATTTATAATGTTATAATAACAAGAGCTGATAATATTTTACTGAAGAGTATGATAGGCTTAAGCTATGCATGTTAGGCGTTCATTTATGCCGCGCTGCCAGTTCACGTATATCATGGGGAACAGTACACCTATTCCCCTAGGTTTCATGGGGGGACACAAATGCCTCACCTTGATTTTGAGTGGCGACAATTTGTCTCTATGAGGATTTCAAGGGGCGGCATCCCCACGTAATCCAGAGGGGCACAAATCGTTCCCTCTCAAAATCAAGAATAAACAAATTGTTCCCCTTGGAATGAAGAGTGACGAATAGTGCCCTATGAAACGGAGAAAAGAACAGGTGAACTGTTTCCCATGAAATACAGGAGGACAGTACGAAACGTCCCGCGATGTACCCCAACGCTTAACATGTATAAGCTGAATATGAATAGCTATACTTTTCAGTAAAAATCATCAACTCTTGATAATAGTATTAGTTTGAAGCCAAATGTTTTACATACCCAACCGTTGTCATAGTAATAATACACCACCATGATGCCGCTGGGATACTTGTAAAATTGGAACCCGGTACCTCGCATTCGATAAAATACATGGCCGTTGAGAAAATTAGGTTTGTTGTTAGGATAAACATTACGAGGAGACTAAGTTCTTTCCACGAGCGTCGCAGCGTATGACCCATCGATTGAAAGCCTCGTGAATATCGTGCTACTTTAAGAACACGCAATACACGTAGTACACGAAGAACGCGTAGTATTCGTACAACGACGAGGGTACGGCGCAAATCTTCAAAAGCTCGATTCTGAATCCCGATGGCACTAAAGAGTAGCTCAGCGTATAGCGGCAAAATTGAAAAGAGATCGATGAGACTCATCGGACTAATGATATAGGCACAACGCGAGGGTGCGGCCCACAGACGACCACAATATTCGATCGTAAACCATGCAACACAACCGTAATCCGCGTATTCCAGCTCGGCGAGTACTGCTGTATCGTTTATACGGCGGTCAAAATATTGAAATTTTGGCAGCGATCCAAGCACCAAAACAACAACGGTTGCAACGATTACCGCACAGGAAAGACTCATAAATAGCTGAAATAGATATGTATACATCAACTATTAGCACATCAGTTCGATTTTGTAGCGACGTGTAGGATTTATCTGACAGTAGCGTTATTCTTTCATGCGCAGCCAGCAAAATAGACACATAGTGCATTTCTAACCGTCGGGTTGACTTTACCGTGTGTTGAATGTTTGCATATACGTTGCGCGGTCGCATCGCAAGATTCTACTTGGCTCTGAGCAATAGCTGCGAGACAGCTTAACGTCCAGTGTGCGGGACTCGTCCTTAAGTTATACAGGTCCAATTCCCAGGCGCAACCATGGTTTGTTGGACACCATACGACAATACAAATTTCATGATGGTGAGGGTAAACTCTAAGCAACGGTACTGTTGATCGGGCACACCCGGACGCGGGTACTGGTGCCCGGCTTGTTGGATATGTGGTTAATCTATCGGCTACACGGGTGCCCGGGTATTAGTTATTTTGACTGCTGGTTAGAATTTTATTTTATATCCGTATGAGCAGAAAATTTTGGCTTATTAATTTAAGAAATGTACATAACCCAATGTAAATCTATTGTAATTCTAGCAATTTACTGAATAATAGTTTATCCCTTCGAGAACTGGGCTTTTTTAACACTTCGGAAAACCAAGGGTGCCCAACGGATACCCCAAATCTGTATTTTTGTGGCCAACAAAAGCAGCGTAAAGCAAACAAATACGACTAGGATGGTCATTTATATCGCTTTGATGTAACATATATACAAATTATTACGGGACCACGTATATATCCACTCAAAAAATAAGGATATGTCGTCAAAACAAGAAACATAATAAATTCCCAAACATTTCAAAGTTTCTTCGCTTTTTGCTTGTTAGATTTACAATACTTAAAACTTTTTTATATATACTAACTAATTTCCAATGAGGTCTATACTGCAATCTAAAAATATATTTATTCTACTGCAATTTTAAATTGCGTTTCAAGAAAAACTGATGCGTCGTTCACAGAGAATTGCGTGCACGAATTGTACACCGTAAGCTATTGCAGTGACGATATGGTTTGAATATGTTATTGCAATGCACAATAAATTTCTAATCGTGGTTCGTGCAGTAGTGCAGCATGAAAATATTGTGGTGACAATAATATTTGCTAATATTGCCGCAACTAACGAAGCAATGGTGATGTTGCAGCATCTATAGTTTTACTGAAAGCTATTGTAGCGACAATATAATAGCAGAAATGCTATAACGGCTTTCTCGCAACATGCTAATAACAATAGCAATTGAATTATATATTATATATATTAATATTATATATAATGTGATACTCATATAATAATGCGCAAATGCCTGTGAACGATGCATAACTTAAGATAATACTTCAGCCAATGTCATCCACCAGGTTGTCTTAATTTATAAATCATGCTGAGTGTTTTTTGATAATTTACGAGGAGAACTTGTTTAAAATCTTTAAAAAAACCCAAAATTTTTTGAACAAACCCCAGTGTTAGGCCAACAAATTTGTAAATGTACCGTATTTCAGCAGCCTAAAAATCCCTAATTTTTGTAAAATTCTGTAGGCTGTGACCTCGCTGCGCTCGGTATTTACACTTTCATTTATCGAAACCTATGCCAAATGTATCAGTGGAAAAATCTTAAGAGAGAACTTTTGTTGATTAAAATCGCACTAAATTCATCAGGTCTCTTAAAGCAGCCTTTGATAACATTGCCACTCATGACTCCCAAATTTTTTTAGTTTTCGTATAAAACAACTGAAAAGTGGAAAATTTAGCAAAATATATGCCCTGGGCAGCTATTACATCCGTTTAGTGGGTAGGGGTTCCATCATGCTTGGCCTTCCCCCGGTTCATGTTCTTTGTCATTATTTTGGCACTACCTTTTTCGCTAGCCTTGGTCACGTGTCGTGCAAACACGCAACTTCAACCTTTCATGAAGAGGAAGCAATATAGATTCCTTAGTTTCGATAAAATAATTTTGTTTTCGTTGAAATGTGTGCTACTAGGATGCAGACCACTTCAAAATATGGAAAATGACAGAAATTGAAAAAGAATCAAAAATTTTAAGATAAAAACATTCAGGCCCAAGCTTGTAATAAACGGAGTTACAGCGCTGTCTCGTAATTTCGCGTAGATTTGGCTAAAAATCGCGGGTATCATTCTAATGGTTCAGTCTAGTTCCAAAACTTGAGGTTCTGAACTCACAATAATATTTGTATTTCCAATGCGGTAGTGTAACAACAATTATTTAGATATATGAATTTTAGATAAGTCTTCGATAGGTATATATTGGTAACTTATTAATAAATTTCCAAGCACTCTAGTACGCTGTGATGATGCTTGATTTTTATAAAAGTACTTTTTCTAATGGCTAAATCAACAGATGAACATCATTTATCTCGCAGTGGAGTATATTCTAGGCTGAACTCGATTTAAATAGTCGCCCAAGAGAACTTCTGCAAGCCGTGACCTAACTATGTCCTACGGTCTTGCATGACTATACTTATGGACAATGAATAACCAGCGTTTACTAATATTTTTATCTACTAAGCCGTATGGTCGCGAAACAGATGCTCAGGGCATACTGCCTGGTAAATGACAGCTATTCGACTGACTGTTGCTTCTCGAACGCAGTCAGTTTCCAATGAACATCATTTATTAGCGTAGTTGAGTATATTCTACACGGCGCTCGTTTTAGTCGTCCAGAATAATTACTGCTAGCCGTGACCTAACTATGTCCTACGATCTTGCATGACTATACTTATGGACAATGAATAATCAGCGTTGACTAATGTTTGTATCTAATTAGCCGTATGGTATCGAAACAGATGCTCAGGGCACACTAGGCGGTAAATAACAGGGTATTCGGCTGACTGTTGCTTCTCGAGTGCAGTCAGCTTCTTCATGTTCTGCGACTAGGTTTAAACATTTATATAATTTTAACTATTATGAAAGTTCATCTAACCCCGAAATTCAAACCTTATGAGCAGTGTAATGCGGGATATTCTGTTTTTGGCGGCATCCCAATTTTGAAAATTAAAATTATATAAGCATTCCAGCGCGGATAACAATTCATATTTGGAAGCAGTTCAATAAGACATATTTATGCATTAGCAACAGGTCAAAACAAAAAATTGAAATTCTAGCAGCAGTCCAACGCAGTAAATTAAAATTTGGGCAATAGGCCTTCGCGGAAAGTTCCAAGTTTGGCTGCAGTTCAGTGCGGTCCACTCCACGCCAATGATTTGTTATTGCCTATTTTGTAGATATTTTGCAATTTATAATACTGCTTGATATATCGTCATATATATATGCGGTTGTTGTCAGCTATAACAATCATGTTTGACTATTTCAAAGACACTACATAGTTATCGCTGACTATTGAAAAGGACCCTCAGTTTCAGCAGATTTTTTCCACATGTTCGGTATATTAATAGCTACGTTTTTAACCGGCCATGCTCACAGTCGCGCTGCTTACTGTTCGCTATAGCTAGTTCACGACACACACAAGTAATCGTAAACAACTCAATTTATTCTTAAGAAATGTATTCATCAGGCCTGCGTGATAAAAGTAGATTTGGATTTGCTTACCACAGCTGTCCACGAACTCGATGGTTCTTCTAAGATTTCCCAAACCAAACGACGATAGCGTCCGCAACATTTGTTGTTCCAAACATTGTTGATACCTTGATGGATACCATACTTTTGCTGCTGATTCTCAGCATTGTCAGCGGCATCAATTTCATAGTCACTTCGACTAGCTTCCTGATTACTATTAATATTGACATTTGATCGACGATGCTTCAATGATAAATCTCCGCCATCGATGCTTCTGATGTTAGCGACATTCGATGGCAGTACCATACCGACAACGCCTGGGATATTACTTGCGCCAACGTTGATTTTTGGTACACAGCAAGCACTGACGTGCGACAAACTAATATCCCAATAGTCCAGTTCTTGTCGTGCCGCATTTGGACAAACACTGCTCGGAATATGAACTTTATTTGCTGTTGTTGTTGTTGCTGCCGATTGATGAAAATCATTATTCGAATCACCACGATAGAGACTTAGAACGATATCGAATAACACTGCCGAGCGATCAAAATAGTATTCGTTCCGATTTCGAATGTACAACGTACAAAGTTTTGCAGCATCATGCTGCCCACCGTGACGAAAATGATGAAATGCAAGCCGACCAAGACGAGTTTTGGGATACTCAAGTAGTGTTGAGCGAAGTAGACAAAATAGCGTACCGTTAATATTGACCTTTATCATTTCAGCATCTTCTTGATCAGGACCGTCTGCCGACTGATTCCTTTCAAGTTGACACCGCTCACCGCCAACTATATACGAAGTAGGCGATGACGATGCAGCACAGCCAGTCTTTGTCTTATAAATATGGTTGTATTCTTTAGTAACATAATTATTATCATAACAACTTTTACTAATTGGTCTAATTTGACGGCTAAACGTTGTTGATGGTGTGTTTTGAGATTCATCCGTAGACGAAGGTAAAAATTGAACATTTCCGTTTACTGGGCTATGAAGGCGGCGTATGGCATGACCGAAGCGTGCACCTGAAGCTCTGGTGATTTTTCCATTGCTCGTTGTAGTGGTGGTATCTTCATTTTTGTCCGAGGTGACACTTTCACCTGCTGCAGTTGGCTCGGGGACCGCTGAGTGAGTACTTAGAAGTCCGGCTTGAAGCATAGTTTACAGGCTGTGAGGAATAAACTTAGTCGTATATTTGGTGGTAATGTGCTTAGTTATAGTGCTATATATTAACATCGTTTAATGCATAGCTTACTCAGCGAGCAAACAAACATAGTCAGAACTTAATTGTTAAGTAGCACCACAAAATATAGATTCTAAAATTTATAGCGTTGATCAGTTTTATCTTAATTTAGTAACGTTTGCACGTCAGTGTTGCGAAATAATGTCAAATCGGCAAACTTTTACGTTTTATCATTACAGACTGATTTATGTAAGGCCTGGTCAGGAATATTTTATTTTTCTGATGATATGTATTGTATCGTCGTACAGACAGGTATGAAACGTTTGTGGTAAACTAATTTGAAACTGTAATAGCAAGAGTCTATGATTGTCCCTTTAAGAGGAGTGTGCACTCACTTCACACTACATTATATATATATACATGGGTTGTCATATGGCGTTATCGGTTTTTGAGTTATTTGTCTCACTTTATGCGATGGGATAAAATCTATGTGTTGTCTTCCTAGTCTTTGTTCCAAAGTGGTCGCAGTGACCAAAAAGGTTGTTTGGTGCAATTTCGAGATTTCTGGGAGGGGGGAGCGCGAACAGGTACTGGACAAAAGTTGGATTTCTGTCCCTCTCCTAAAAGTGGGACAAATGACACATAAAATGTGCTATGTCTACAACAGGTATAATCTAGTGTAACATAAGTGCCATAACAGTATAAATATACATTATATTTTGATTATTGGTTAGTCGGATGTTGCAGTTGTCATGTCGGTGTGGTAAAAATTTGGTCCTAATGACCTTCAAAGCAAAATATGTTCATTGGGAAGCGGCGCTATGTGTTTCTCATTATAGGACGCAATTTTATGACAAAATTCCGTACCTAAATAGCGCAAAATTTAGTCACCTAAAGTATCATTAACATTGCACGAAATCTTCCCTGTGGTGTTGCGGTTTATATGGGCAGATGATGCGTCGGCTTGCAAATTTTTTTACATATATATCAGTCAATAATTTTGATGGGTGAATTTGAGCCACACAAGACGGGAACGAGTAGGTTGCCTGCTTTGGCTTGGAAATAGAGTGATCTTAATCTATTTTCAGTTATCGGTTTAACGATAGTTATAATTTCAATTATAAACAATGTATCCTAATAGCTATTTATCGCACTTATGTGTATATTATGATGTATTAGCGGGTTATTGCGTGTTGGGGAATCCGGATAACTGTAATTAGAACTTCTTGCTTAAATTACTAAGTTAGTGCTTTTTGCCCAAGTTTACTAAGTTCGAGCTTATTGCCTAAGTTACTAAGTTAGAGCTTCCTGCCAAAGTTTACTAAATTCGAGCTTTCTGGCTAAGCTACTAAGTTAGAGCTTCCTGCCGAAGTTCACTAAGTTCGACCTTCCAGCCTAAGTTACTAAGTTATGGCCTCCTGTCCAGGTTACTAAATTGGAATCCCGGTGTTGCTGGCATCACTATGAATACTTCTTTAGCGACCAAACGATACTACTCGTGCAGTCGTACACAGAAGTATAAATATAAAACAAAATCATCGTTTAGCTTATCAGGAAATTTTTAACAACGTTTATTTGATACATGGCACTTTTCTATATACAAAAAAATTCTGACTGGCTCTACAGCTAGATAGTCTGTATAAAAAACTCATACGAAAAAAATATGTTCAGAAATCGGTATAAATAATCTCGAGATTGAGCAACAACAACTGTTGTTAACGCTGTTTGAGCTTTACCTGTGTCAGAGCAACACTTTATTTATACAGAGTCTGATAAAAATGATAAATAACATTTCGTTGCTATATTTACATGTAGTTTTACGGTGTTTGATTTTGATGAGCCGTAGCTTAACATAATTTTTTAATATTGTGCCATTATTTTTCAGTCAATATTTGGCTTCATATATATTGATTTATTGACTTTAACGAATGTAATAGATTTACTAAATTGCTATAAAATGTCGCTGTGGGCGGCGATTTCGGAGTATTTTTTAATTACGCTTTAGTCGAAGTCGAAAGGAATGATCACGAATAAAATAATATTGACCGAATAATTCTTGGTAGAGTAAACATACAACGTCCCTGCAGTGAAGCAGTTCTAATTCTGTAGAACAACTTACAAAATATCGTAGTACTATTCATGGCAGCTATGGAACACGAAAAAGCATTTTAGTTATAGTGAAAAGGTTATTTTATGTCGGGATCTCGGAGAGAACACAAAAACAGCAATTAGATAGTCAAGTGTTTTTGATATATCTGCGGAATTAATCATGGAATGCTGTGAAAGATGTACCATGATTGCTTTATACATTTTGGTGACGGACCGAAATTGTTGGGTAAAACCTGGTAGGATTTGCTGAGCATTTTTTGTTGACTCTTTATGAATAATCTAGCAAATTTCAGCTTTTTAGGCATATGGATATTAAGAACATATTTCATTTTAAGCTTACATTGGATACTGGGAACTGATATGTTTTGAGGTTTTAAGATGAAATGTTTTAAGATCAGAAATATTCGCAAAATAAAATGCAATATTTAAAATTACAATTTGTTTGTCACGTTTAAAATAATACACTACAGCCTAAAATATCTTTGATTTCTGGTAAGGGTAAGAATGAAACAAAGGCATTTTAACCTGAATTTACCAAACAATTGATTTGTAGAGCACAAAATTAAACTTTAAATTATGTCACAACTAGCATTAAAGCGAGAATTTAAAGTTAATATAGTAAATAACTACATTTTAAAAGTTTCAACCATTCTCGAAGCAAAACCAAGGACTTTTAGTGAAACGTGATCGTCGATTAATGGTAGCGATGGTACCTAATTAGGCTACAGACATATATATAACGTCGATAGTTGTAAACTAAAGTGTACATTCGAATACCACAAGCAGAAATTTAATGTGGAACGCGCATTGTTAAATCACAATTCGAATGTGCGAATCATATCGTCATACCTACAAATCTATCTGTCTTGAATTAACTCTTCTTCAATAATTAAATCGCTAATTTATTAAATGATTAATTAATTAGTTAATTAAGGAATTAATTAATCATTTTATTTGTTATGTAATTAATTATCTGTTTATTTATTTAATTATTTACTTATTTATTATTTATTTGTTTATTATTTATTTTATTTATTTATTTATTTATTATTTATTTATTTATTAATTGTTTCATTTATTTATTTATTTATTTATTTATTCAGTTATTCGTTTATTTATCTACTAATTTATTTACTTGATGATTTATATGTGTATTTAATAGTTTTTTGTTTTCTTATTTATTTATATACAGAGTTAGCTTCCTAACTACATATTGGGAACCATGGTTATAGTCGTACACTTATTGTCTTACACATTACCTAGCGCTACTGCGTCAGTAATCGATGAAATCGCCGGCGTACTAGTAGACAAACAGTAGCTCCAAAAATAATGAAATACTACTAAACTTGACAACAAAAACTTGATCTCGATTTAGACACAAACGAAAAATAAGAAAAGCCACACAACAGTAGTTGTTGCAATATTGTAATAGAAACGTTTTTAACTAAAATGCATATTGGTGAGAGCGTGTTATTAAAAATACCTTAGCGATAATGGATGCGCTCCGAGGGGTAGACGGACGATGAATCGCAACGCCAGGGAATTTTTGTGAATTATTTGTTAAAAGTACACTTTAAAAAATATTTCCAATCATGTCCATTTCCTGAAACTACGCTAGATAACCCCAGCGATATATATATATATTCACCTATTTAGTCTAAATAACTGATTACTGTTTTAGATAATTTCATTATACATTGCATACATACTACAATATCATACATGCTCAAGAGCTAATGGGCTAACTCAGAGGCAGATGGGAGCGACGTGGTCAAGGGATAAATTTTCGAAATTTTTTCGGACCCAAAATATTCGTAATTTTTGCCAATTTTCTCCTGATTTTGCATACTTGGCGCCAGTTTTGCCAATTGTCCTCTAATTTTTGCCAATGTGCCTCCAATTTTTACCAAAAGTTAGCATGGTTTTGCCAAAATAGTCCTAGGGGCGGAGGGGGTGGGGTTGAGTGCGGGCCTCAAGGGAAGGGGATCAAGCTGCGTATTTCCTAATTTCCTGAACGGTCAGCAAATATTCGTGAACAAACAAGCGGAATTACGAATTTTAGTTACACTGAAAACTTTTATACTTTTGCTTTAATATCAACGTTGAAATGTGACATTGCCGTGCAGTTTTGCCGGTAAACTCAAACAGTGGACTTATTGAAATATTTACTATATATTACGTACATATTTTATACTCCAAAAAACATCAAAATCTTTTTGTAATACTAGTATATAGGATTTATTCTCTAATATTTTTTCTAGTAACAATTAATAAAGCTTATTTTGAAAACATTTCAAATTCTTTTGTCTCATTAGGGGTTTTCGTGCCGAAATTTTTCGGCACGACTCAGACCGTTAAAAATCGGGTGTCTGTCCGGAGTGGAGCGGCCGAAAGTATTATACTCTATATCCTTTACGATTTAGACTCTATCATTTCTAATTGCATCAATATCGCAAAATCTAAGTGACTCTGTTAAAGCAATATTATCATAAAATACCTTAGGTATAAATTTTCAAAGTAACATGATATGAAACCTCGAAGGTTTAAATTTGCTTTTAAGTCTAGAGGCAACTTATACATATCGAAGCTCTACATTATATTTTTATTAGCTTTAAATTATTATTATTATTATTATTATGAGTATTCATATTTCATCGTCAATTAAGCCATTATAGTATTATGTTTACTTTACTGATTGCTTTATTTAAGCAGTCTAGGCATTGATGCCAAGGAACCCATGGTATTGGTCGATTACTCTAGGTATCTTCCAGTATGGGTTCCAGGCACGCCACCCTTAAAATAAATTTGTTGCCTTGCACATGATTATAGCCTTATAATTTAGATCCCACCGGCAGCCAAATATTCTTTATTCATAGTTGTATGAGGCTTATTTAAAACTGGTTCCAAAATTTGTGTTGCAGAGTCCAACCACTGGTTCGCGCTACGGTTTTACTAAATACGACTGAACCATGTCCAAAAATGATTATAGACTGTAGCTCCTCTGTTGTAAACTATTTCAAGAGTAAATGTAAATAATATATTTTGGTTGTCAGCAGACATCATTTAGCTTGGAAAATTCTTCAGCTCAGAGTTGTGGAATTTTATTTAAAGTTTTTGAAACTCTGTTTACGAAAACCCACTTTATGCAGTGTAAAATTCGAGATTGAGTTTAGGCTGAGTAGAATAATTCTTGATAACGGCAACTCTGCTTATTCCTGACAGTTTTAAAACATTGTTATAGATTGCTATCGGCATGTTTTTTCAAAGTCTCCAAGGCCAACTCTTGAGGTAGAGCATGATTCTTTCCGTAATCAATATTGCATAACTGTTGAACTAACATACCGTGATGATTAGTCGCATTTTCGCTTAGATTTAGGAGGTCTACGTTGCACTGATTTTTTAATCATACACCGTAATATTTTCTACCTTAACGAAGCCTTATAAAACAGGATTTCAAGAAGCACTATACAGGGTTTGCAGACTTCCAGTATGTATTAGGGCATAAAATCACCTTCTCTAAAACTTCACATTATCCTGATCTGATCTTATCGAACAACACACAACAACACCGGAATTTAATGCCGGTTATGAAAGCGAAACTGTCCAGCTCCAGTTCATCATTTGGAAAATATTAGTAAGCTCTTGTTTTTCTTTGTATTCCATAAAATACAGTTTGGAGTCTACAGTCTGATAACCGTTTTGATTACATGCAAATCATCTGCGTGTTTCGCTGATGCGACAAGCAGTAAATTTGGTAAGTCAAACCCAAAATCCAAGGTTTTTCTAGGTTTTATGCCTAATGTTAAAGATCTCGCTGATGCCAGAAATTGCAGAGGGGTTAACCGCCAACAATTTTCTATTTTTTACTCTACAAAGTAATTAGGATAACTTAACGGTTTAGTTTTCATGAATTTGATATTTAGTCTCACGCTTCTCCAGCAGAGCTCTAGCGAATCGATTTACCTTGCGGCCGAGGCAACCCTGAAGGGCGATACGTTATATTGTTCGAAAAAACAACAGGTTAAAGCTAGAATTTTGGGGGCGGCAGCTTCCCGACTTAGGCTTAGTGTGTCTCATGTAAGCACCTAAACTTAGGCATAATATATCGAGAACGGCATGGCATGTATTACACTTTGCCCCTCCCCAGGGTTACCTTGGCCAACCTTGCTGTGAGCTGGAACCGCCAATTGGCTGTTAAAACAAAACAGGTCGACCCGAACTGAGACACTCTGCTCGAATAGACCCGATAAGTAACCGTGTGCCACGAAACGCATCGATACAACAGCAAACCGAGTCGACAGCTAGAACCCGTGAGCCAAATGGACAGCCACATTGCCCGAGCACGGTCTTTAACTATAAAACATAAGCTGCTCGATAGCCTTATGGCACGAACGGCACCATTAATCCATACGACGTGAGCCGCACCGAGCAATCCGAAATTTCACCGCAAATTTCTACTCATTTTCACTTGCACCCCGAGGTCAAATATGGTTGTTTATATGCACCATTCCAGTGACCTAGTTTCGATTACAATGGTATTAATTGAGACCTGTGGGAATTAACTACTGTGACCTGTACCGATTAAGATAGCTTAAAGATCGAACTATGTATACTATGTATTTATACAGGATTTCGTGTATAAGAAAAGTTTGTATTAAGTCGTAAAATTGGTTTGGCAATTTTCGAGTGTAGAAAACGAACTATGAATCGGTGATCCGAGTAATGAATTAACCCAATTTATCTTATGGTTGGCTCTTTTTCATTACCACCCCAGTCCGAATTTGCTCAATTTTGAAGATACAGAGCTGGTTTTGATATCAATCGATTCAGCTCGATGAGGCAGTTTAGAAAATACTCATTTTACCTACGTCCCTGAAATTTTTTTCGATTTTTTGAGGTCCCAATGGTCCCTTCTTGCGAACTCAAAAATTTTTGTCTTCGCAATATTGTCATATTGGGCACCATTCGACTCGGATTGATGAGAAAAATTTACTGGTGTGTTTTTATTTAAATCTAAACTTAAAACCGTTAGAAAGTTATGAGGGCCCAAGTAGGGGCGGTACGTTATAACATTAGAAGAACAGCTTAGAGTGGTGGGTTTTGGGGCGGCAGCCCCCGACTTAGGCTTAGGCTTAGTGTATGTCTCATATAATGGCCTTAGCTTAGGCTAAGACTAAGGCTTAGGCTTAGTATATCGAGAACGGCATGGCCTGCATTTTATTTTCGCCCTCAAGGTTACTTGTACCCTCATAACTTTCTAACGGTGGCGTAGATTCCAACAAAAAACACACCTGTAGATTTTTCTTATCAATCCGAGCCGAATAATATGACCATGTTCTGAAGAAAAAATTTTTTGGTTCCCAAGTGGAACCATTGAGACCTCAAAAAATCGAAAAAAATTTTTCTGGCATGTGGGTAAATCTACTATTTTCTGCACCGCCTCATCGAGCTGAATCGATTGATATCAAAATCAGCTCTATATCTTCAAAATTTACCAAATTTGGGCTGAGGGACATAATGGAAAAAATAAAACGGTTATAAAAATCATTGAAAAATTTTCACAAATACTAAGATTTGTATAATTGTCTTAAAAATTTTTGTCACAGCCGTCAGGCTGTGACATTGATTTCACCTTCTGTCAGAGTGTGCATTACAGCTTTAATTGCACTGCACTGCACGTATCTATTATAGTCATAAAAGCATTTTCAGATCCGACCGCTGGAGTCTGCAAGCCAGGCAAAAATGGCATGCAGCAAACGTCTCGGATTTGTTGACTACAATTGAGATGAAAACATTTAGGAATTCCGAGAATTGATGACATCGAAAATTATATTATCAACTTTACCAGGTCTGAATTCATTCTTGCTATTTCATAGATAGCATATTCGCAAACGCTAAAGTCAAATAATTTGACATGTTTCAAAAACCATAATCTATGCATGAACCGTCGTAAAGTTTATATTTAAATAACTATATGTAGTCCAGGCGCATAAATCCTATTGTTAGTAGCAATATGACTGCTGTGACATTCTTCTTTTAAGAAGAAACGTCTTCGTTTTCAAACAAAAGTTCTTGACACATAGTATGTGTTTCCGACAGGGTAGCTTGTTGTGTTTCCTGTCATATATAAATGTCAATCTGCAGCATAAAATGCAATCAATAACATGCACATTTACGCATACCAATTATCGATGAATATAATAACCATTGGGCCTCGGTAGCAATTTTTACGTACAGACTGTAAGCACAGGCATTTTGCTGGGAAATGTGTGCAGTGTGCAATGTTAAATGAAAAATAAATTCGGTACCAAAATTTATCACTCTCATATGTATTTTAAAAAACATGCCATGTCAATACAACAATATGAACAGACGGGTAGTTTACTAATTACATTAAATCTTTTCCAATACTTAAATTTCTGAGAAGCGATTCGAAGAATTCTTATTAACCGTAACAGTTGTGATATTTGACAACGTTTATTACTTGTTTGTAAGGATGATACGTCATTGCGGATTGATTTACGCGATTAATCACAGAAAATTTGTGCCCCATAGTTAGACGCGAAGTTCTATTCTAATTTCTTCCCCTTTCCTTCGGCCCCAAAAAACCGATCCGACAGGGTTCAGGTTGGGTGCCCAAGGGAACATGAAACAAGAACTCGTTATTTATTGCATGTGGACTACTAGTGTAGATATCTGGGTCAAATTGAGCCCTGTTTTATAATACTTTGCTGCGCCGCGCTTTTAATATCTAGAATTTGGGTAAAAGGTGTTTATAAAGCGGCTCAAGAAATTCAAACTACACGAAAACAGCAATATTTACGCAACTGCTAGATTGGTTTTTGTCCTCATTTTGTAGAGCATATAATCCTCTATATATCTGCATATGAAGTGCTATTATTAGCATTATTTGCGCTACAGGATTGGGTCAAGACAGTTTTTGTATGGACCCATGGGACTCAAAATACACGAAAATGGAAATATCTGTGCAACCCCACGAGCTATATTGGTGATTTTGATCTGATTTTATGAGCATATTTGAAGCTTGTGAGCCACATAAAAGTCCAATTAAAATCTTGTTTAATCGCACGTTCTTACAAACTTAACTAATGCTTTAACGCACTGTTCAACTAATACAATTTTGAATGTATAGGCTTTCAATTTCAATGTGACTTACCTGAAGTTAATAGTTGAGCCAAAAATCCTAGACACTTCGAATCTCGCGAAAATTTTTAAATGTAAAGCAAATAATAGTACAATCAAAATACGTATACAATCGTTCGCTACGTATATGCATAGCAAAATTAACACAATACGATGCAGAAAGGTACTAGAATAAGCGTAGATACCATATTGGAAACGAAAAAATTACTGTCGGTTATATGAAATCATGTGGTTCTTCCAAGCACGTTTGAGCTTTTTGATGTCGCAGCCGGTAGGCTATTACGTTAATTTTTCGTTCATATCGTACAATAGTATAAAGATACGTTACGCACAAAGTCCGTAGTCCCATGGTGTAGCCAGGGCCTCGGGCGTGGGGTGTTGGCTTTCAGCCTCTCGGAATTTGGGCAGTCGGCCACCTTAGGGATGTGGCGTCTTCAGCGCAGAGGACTGGGGTAAGTAGCGGTGCTTTCGGGAGTTATGGGTTTGGGCGATCTGGTACCTCAAGGACGTAACCCCCTATAACTCCCAAGAGCATGTATGGTTGCACAGTGCCACTGCGCTCACAACAGAATGGTCTTTTAATCAACCCTTTGCAGTTTGCTAATCTATAGACAGTGATATGCGGGTAAACGTCTCGGATTTGTTCGAACACATCAGAATAGAAGTTTGGAATCAACTAGAAGCAGTCGGCTACGAAAATATCTAATTTACCACTGTTCCAAATTTAAAACATACTAAAATTGATGTTTTAGGAATTGATAGTAATCATGAGTTGCGGTTCAATTACGGGTCACAAGTATTCACCTCGCTCTGTCTTACCACACTGCTACTAAGCAGGGTTTGATCGATGTTTGCATTCAGATCTTCCAAAATCTTTTTCATCGAACAGCTAACTGGTTAATTGCATGGGAAACAAAAGTCTCTCAGCAAAACCGTGTGTTCTAGTTACTTTTGAATTTGACAAAAATCTAAATTTATACCTGCTTGTCTATCGTTCAGCTGAATAACTGTACGACAAGAAGTATACTTTACTACTGGGTCTGCTCATGTATTGTTATGATATATATTTTTTGCCATAAGATAAAAGTTTCGCGCTGAAATGGTTGCTGGACATAAATTTTTTGGCTGAAAAACTCTCAACTGTTTATATGCACTTTCAAACAACTTAGTGGATTTATTAGGCTATGACAGAGTGCATATATAATGTTGGAATTCTATATATTTATTGTGCATTGTCTAGAACCTCAATGGTTTATTCCTGAATTGTACCATTCAAGCCATTTACCAAATGTACGATATTATGTTTATTTTGAATTCATTTAACTGAAAACAATAATTTAGCCATTTTATGTAAAACGCAAATACGTTTGAAACGATTTAATATAAACGGACAAGTACAGTGGTAGCAGTGACCGTAAATGAGGCAATTACAATACGAAATGTCAATATTGTTATTGCCTAATATTGCAAACTAAAAGCAAATAGAACGATTTATTGTAACGGAGAGCAAAAAAAATTAATATAATAAAGAATTTTATACACGAATTGCAAAAAATTCCGCATCAATGAATACCTGGTATATTTCACATAGTTGTAGCTGCTATATCCGCACGGTTGCGTAGTTGATGTAGTTTACAGTTTTCAACGCCTTACCTTGGATGCATATTATGAAGGAAAAGCTAGCTTTGGTTAATTTATGTGGTAGGTTATAAACCGGCCAGCAGCTGGAAGTTTTATCCCTGTATAATCACGATCATACCATTGTGCACGGCAGTCAAAGGGCCACACTATGTAACATAAATGACAGTATCCATACGCTATGGTGTCATCAACACCCTATATTCTCAACTACCGTTGCGCTTTAAGTGTCCTAAATTCGAGGAAAATACGCAATATGTATACCAAACCCACAGTATTATAGAAAAGACAGATAAACCATTATAATATTTTGCCGCAAAGATACAGTCCTCTAGTTGTGCTTTTTATTGTTTTATCTATGTTTAGTGCTAGTTGTTGCGGTGTCGATGACCCAAAGGATTTTCTGTGGTTTTCTGAATTATATATTAGGCTGTTAATAAATTTACAATTTTATTTCACAGCTAGGCGAAGAACCCTGGAATTTTTTGCTATCTGCCCATATTTGCCCGCTTACGGTTGGTTTTGTCATTTATTTGTCCTTTCCCGTGGGTTTGTGGATTCCTGTTTCGAGAAGCGCTAAGCAACTGCGGCGTCATATCTCTGTTGTAAGCAAATGAATTTCTAACGTAAACGGTTCGGGTACGATACATCGATTAGACAACTGTTTGTTCAACGATAGTCGAAATACAAACTAAATCACCAAGCAAAGAATCTTGTTTAATGAATCATTCTTCAACAAGGGATAATCTATTTTTACAACCAAATTTGGGCGAAATCAAGGAATTATTAAAATATATGCACTGCTGTACCATACAAGAAAAAATTTTGTCAGTGCATGCACTACTGGACGCCATAATGATACTAATTATATCGTTAAGTAAAAACAGCTCCTTCTCTTAATTCTTATAGATTAATGTGCTTTCATATGTTCGTCCAAAATTTAAGAGTAATTTTATAGATCATAAAACATGTGTACTGCGGACTTTAATGATAAGTAGCATGGCTACGCGATCTAAACTTGTGTATTAATACAGTCCCAATGAGGAATAAGCAACGTTACAGCTCAGTATGGACTCACTGTAATTTCAAAATTAATCGATATCACCTATTTGGATTAAAGTGGACAATTACGATATGAAAAACATGTTTTTGCGTTTTAGTGGCGTTTTGATTAGTACAGTTAAGTTTAGAAATATGAGAGCCGCACTCAGACATTTCCTATGTAAAAGGACTCATATAATCTTTATGCATAATTGAATTAGGTCAATCCATCTCAAGCTTCCGTTATGAAAAACATGTTTTCGTGCTTTTAGTGGCGTTTTGATTAGTACAGTTAAGTTTAGAAATATGAGAGCCGCACTCAGACATTTCCTATATAAAAGGATCTCATATAAATCTTTATACATAATTGGAGTAGTCAACCCATCTCAAGCTTCCGTTATGAAACATATTTTTAGTGCTTTTAGTGGCGTTTTGATTAGTACAGTTAAGTTTAGAAATATGAGAGCCGCACTGAGACATTTCGTATGCAAAAGGACTCATATCATCTTTATACATAATTGAATTAGGTCAATCCATCTCAAGCTTCCGTTATGAAAAACATGTTTTCGTGCTTTTAGTGGCGTTTTGATTAGTACAGTTAAGTTTAGAAATATGAGAGCCGCACTGGACATTTCCTATGTAAAACGACTCATATCATCTTTATACATAATTGAATTAGGTTAATCCATTAAGCTTTCCGTTATGAAAAACATGTTTTCGTGCTTTTAGTGGCGTTTTGATTAGTACAGTTAAGTTAGAAATATGAGAGCCGCACTAGGACATTTCCTATGTAGAAGGACTCATAGATCTTTATACATAATTGAATTAGGTCAACCCATCTCAAGCTTCCGTTATGAAAACATGTTTTTAGTGCTTTTAGTGGCGTTTTGATTAGTACAGTTAAGTTTAGAAATATGAGAGCCGCACTGAGACATTTCCTATGTAAAACGACTAGTGGTCTTTTTTATACATAATTGAATTAGGATCATCTCAAGCTTCCGTTTATGAAAACATGTTTCGCTGTTTTTTAGTGGCGTTTTGATTAGTACAGAGTATTTTTAGAAATATGAGAGCCGCACTCAGTTTTTTCCTATGTAAAAGGACTCATATCATCTTTATACATAAATTGAATTAGGTCAATTTTATCTCAAGCTTCCGTTATGAAAAACATGTTTTCGTGCTTTTAGTGGCGTTTTGATTAGTACAGTTAAGTTTAGAAATATGAGAGCCGCACTCAGACATTTCCTATGTAAAAGGACTCATATCATCTTTATACATAATTGAATTAGGTCAATCCATCTCAAGCTTCCGTTATGAAAAACATGTTTTCGTGCTTTTAGTGGCGTTTTGATTAGTACAGTTAAGTTTAGAAATATGAGAGCCGCACTCAGACATTTCCTATGTAAAAGGACTCATATCATCTTTATACATAATTGAATTAGGTCAACCCATCTCAAGCTTCCGTTATGAAAAACATGTTTTCGTGCTTTTAGTGGCGTTTTGATTAGTACAGTTAAGTTTAGAAATATGAGAGCCGCACTGAGACATTTCCTATGTAAAACGACTCATATCATCTTTATACATAATTGAATTAGGTCAATCCATCTCAAGCTTCCGTTATGAAAAACATGTTTTCGTGCTTTTAGTGGCGTTTTGATTAGTACAGTTAAGTTTAGAAATATGAGAGCCGCACTGAGACATTTCCTATGTAAAACGACTCATATCATCTTTATACATAATTGAATTAGGTCAACCCATCTCAAGCTTCCGTTATGAAAAACATGTTTTCGTGCTTTTAGTGGCGTTTTGATTAGTACAGTTAAGTTTAGAAATATGAGAGCCGCACTCAGACATTTCCTATGTAAAAGGACTCATATCATCTTTATACATAATTGAATTAGGTCAATCCATCTCAAGCTTCCGTTATGAAAAACATGTTTTCGTGCTTTTAGTGGCGTTTTGATTAGTACAGTTAAGTTTAGAAATATGAGAGCCGCACTGAGACATTTCCTATGTAAAACGACTCATATCATCTTTATACATAATTGAATTAGGTCAATCCATCTCAAGCTTCCGTTATGAAAAACATGTTTTCGTGCTTTTAGTGGCGTTTTGATTAGTACAGTTAAGTTTAGAAATATGAGAGCCGCACTCAGACATTTCCTATGTAAAAGGACTCATATAATCTTTATACATAATTGAATTAGGTCAACCCATCTCAAGCTTCCGTTATGAAAAACATGTTTTCGTGCTTTTAGTGGCGTTTTGATTAGTACAGTTAAGTTTAGAAATATGATAGCCGCACTGAGACATTTCCTATGTAAAAGGACTCATATAATCTTTATACATAATTGAATTAGGTCAATCCATTTCAAGCTTCCGTTATGAAAAACATGTTTTCGTGCTTTTAGTGGCGTTTTGATTAGTACAGTTAAGTTTAGAAATATGAGAGCCGCACTGAGACATTTCCTATGTAAAAGGACTCATATCATCTTTATACATAATTGAATTAGGTCAATCCATCTCAAGCTTCCGTTATGAAAAACATGTTTTCGTGCTTTTAGTGGCGTTTTGATTAGTACAGTTAAGTTTAGAAATATGAGAGCCGCACTGAGACATTTCCTATGTAAAAAGGACTCATATCATCTTTATACATAATTGAATTAGGTCAATCCATCTCAAGCTTCCGTTATGAAAAACATGTTTTCGTGCTTTTAGTGGCGTTTTGATTAGTACAGTTAAGTTTAGAAATATGAGAGCCGCACTGAGACATTTCATATGTAAAAGGACTCATATAATCTTTATACATAATTTAATTAGGTCAATCCATCTCAAGCTTCCGTGTTGAACACAATTGCGTCCGGAGAATTTTGGCTTAGATGTGGATCCTCAAAAACTGAGTTTAGGCTATATATAAACGCAGATTTAACTTGTCGATAAAATAAAATTTGTAATAATAATTGTAGACACCTCCTTGAGTTCGCCTTCTTTATATATACGAATATCTTCAATTTCTGGGCAGTATTAAAAAGTCTGTGGACAGTCCATGTGGAACGTTTAGTTAAGACATTTCCGTTTTAAATTATATATGTCCGTCAAACGATTATTTTAGCATACAATTACAATAGCCAATAAAATAGATTCTGCAGTTATATCTTCGTTGCGTGTAGCAAAAATAAACAAATGGCCTTCAAAACTCTGAAACGTGTGCAGACGGAAACAAAATTACAAATCAAAATCTGTTCATATTTTTAGTTCTAAATTTATAGCTGAAAATTGGATCGTGCGATCACAATTTGAATTAAATAGCTGAAAAATTAAATGTGCTAACATAATTTGAATTAACCGGTGAAAATTTGAATGCGAAACAAGCATTTTGAATTAACAGCTCAAAATTTGAATACGCGAACGTAATTCAATGGTGAAAACTCTTAAACATGTTCAAACGTTCAGATAGACAAAAATTCAAACAAAAATCTATTCATATTTTGAGTTCTATATTCATAGCTTACAATTTGGTCTTGCGAACATAATTTGAATTAATAGCTGAAAATTTTAATGTGCAAACAAAATTTGAATTAACCGGTGAAAATTTGAATGCGAAACAAGCATTTTGAATTAACAGCTCAAAATTTGAATACGCGAACGTAATTCAATGGTGAAAACTCTTAAACATGTTCAAACGTTCAGATAGACAAAAATTCAAACAAAAATCTATTCATATTTTGAGTTCTATATTCATAGCTTACAATTTGGGCTTGCGAACATAATTTGAATTAATAGCTGAAAATTTTAATGTGCAAACAAAATTTGAATTAACCGGTGAAAATTTGAATGCGAAACAAGCATTTTGAATTAACAGCTGAAAATTTGAATACGCGAACGTAGTTCTCTGGTGAAAACTCTTAAACATGTTCAAACTATCAGATAGACAAAAATTCAAACAAAAATCTATTCATATTTTGACTTCCAAATTTATAGCTGGAAATTTGAACGTACGAACCTGATTTGAATTAATAGCCGAAAATTTGAATGTGCGAACGTAATTTGATCGTACAAACTCTGAAACTTGTTCAAACGTTTTGATTAACAAAGATGCAAATAAAACTCTGTTTATATTTTGGGTTCCAATTTATAACTACATATTGAAAGCGAGAACGTAATTTGAATTAATAGCTGAAAATTTGAACATGCGAATGAAATTTGAACGGGCAAACTCTGAAACATTTTGATCCGGCCATATAAACAAAAATGTAAATAAAAATCTTTTTGTATGTTGAGTTCCAAATTTATAGGTACATTTACAGGTATTTGAACGTACAAACATAGTTTGAATTAGTAGCTGAAAAGTTGAACTTGCAAACTCTGAAACGTCTTCAATCGTTCAGATAAACAAAATTGCAAATAAAAATCTGTCCATATTTTAGTATCTAAATTTATAGCTAAAAGTTTAAACGTGCGAACGCACTTGTACTCTATTGCAATTTACTAGTGTGCTTAAATGCATAAAATATGTTTTTTGAAAAATTAATACAATACATATGATGCTTGAATATGCCCTAATATTGTAGCAAACGGGATTAACGAGATGCTGCGCTGACACCACTAGGTTATCAATCTAATCTAATTTTTATATGTCTGTGAAACTCGTCTGTTTTAAAGTGAGGTTAGCACATTAATGTAGTTGTGTTGTGCAACTAATGACAAACAATTACTAAGTCAACAACATTTATATGCCATCTTAGGACACATGTATACGATAAATAATTATCGTAAATCAAACCAACCATGTTCAACTAATGTTGATAACAGGAAAATTTGCACAAAATTTACCCAAAGTAATCCTGAGGGGCGTAAATAAAATGCAGGCCATGCCGTTCTCGATTACTGGAGCCTAAGATCCTGTGGTGAGCCTAAGCTAAGGTCCTTATGTGACACATACACTAAGCATAAGCATGTTCTAGGGCGAGCCCCGCCAACCCTCCGCTTTAAGCTTTTCTTTTTTCTAACGTTTATAACGTAACGCCCCTCAGGGTTACTTGGGGGCAAAATTTGATCAAAAGTAGAACTACAGGCTGTTGTTCGTTTTGGAGATAAGATGTGGTGATATTAATATATTTTATGAGCCTTCTATCTAAATGAAACATGTTCTAGGATAAGTGGAACCATATTGTGCAATCAGTCCAAGGTTATAAGTACCAGCAAGACTAAATGTGTTAGTTGTTGGTCCAAAACATATAATTTCGACATAATTATTGCCTTTGAGAATTAGTGATGAAAGGTTTTTATGCGGATTATTGCATTACTACAAGTGTGTGGATTTATGCAATCAACATTATGAAAACTTTGACCCAGTGTATGTTAATTTCATATAAAGCTACAGACAACAACATCATAGTCCACACTTATTTTGGTCCGGGAAATAGGCATTGTTCAGCCGCTACTTAGAAACGGTCGGAGATAATGGCAAATCATGTTACCTGTATGTGCCGTAGAAGTAAGTACTGTGATAGCAAACCCTGGTGAAAAATTGAAAACTCTCAGCCGATCCCTTATTGAATTTTGGATGTTCAACATAAATTACGTGTTAGCACTGTATATCGCAGCTATTTAACATGATAATCTATCTTACGATAAAACGGGAGACATTTATTCAGTAAAATGATAGAAGGACATTTTATTGAATTTTTGTTGCTTGGTAAATAGCATCCGTTATTGATGGCTCGTCGACGATAGCCATTTTCGGGATATATTCGGTCAAACTATCATGCTCATGTTGTATTCTGCCGCAAAGCTGAAAAAGGGACCATAAACACCCAAAGTTAAACTCATATCTATTTTGATGCTAAATTAAACAGCTTTAAGAAATATAAGACACATTTTATACAATATATTGGGATCACTCTCAAATAATAACCTGTAATTTTTATTTTACTTTGTGCAATGTAAAGTACCAGGTGCACTAACCGTCATCGTTCATGTTAACTTACGTTACTGAAAAACTGTGCCAATCACTAAAAGTTAACATTTTTACTTTTCATAAAACAAATAATGATTCGCCTGATCTCGAGTTACACCTTTTAAGATTTGTTAACATAAAAATACTCACTCTACGACTAATCATATTGATTCGCTTTTCAAAAATATATTATAGATATTTTATGTGTTAACCATTACCACTAACAAGCTTTTCGTAGCTCTAAGAATGTCGAACAGACGCCTAAAGACTTGATTTAAATAAGAAAAACAAACAAAGGAAAAACCAAGATGCTTGCAGCAATGGGTAAAAGGTATTATTTAGTAGATCTAAATCATAATACGGTAGTGTCATATTGTTGTACAGCGTTATTTCATTACTAAAATTCGTGTTTTATAGCGAAAAAACTGCAAGAGATTCAGAAAGTTTAAAATATAAAAAGCTGGAAATAAATTTAAAATGGTAAGTCAGGCCGTCCTATGTCCTACTTTAAATATTAAATTAAATCGAAATGAATATAAACCTACTAGTTCAAATTATTTTGAAATTAAGATTTTTATTTTGGATGTGAACGATGACCTTGAAATTTAATAATTTAATTTGCAAGAGAATTTTTCTTTTAAAGTAGAAACATGCTTCC
>JASANE010014284.1:0-25702 GCA_030248225.1 Trileptium ribeirensis
GCGGTGGACGACCATACTGTGGCCCCGCTTGATTGGGCCCGCTGGATCGCGTTCCCGCATTGGGTGGATTGTTCCACCCGGAATTATTCCGGTATCCGTTTCCATTTTCGGTTCGCCGAAACTGTGGCGGTGGGCCTCCTCGACCCGCATTATAGTTATCGTTTCGTGGGTATGCACCCACACCATTTCTCGGTCCGGGCGGCCCTGGCTCTCGGCGCGCGGCTCCAGATGCGTATGCTGCGGCTGGCTCGACATTGCGCGGCGCACCATTCACGGCAGCAGGCGGGTACCGCACGTTATACGGGCATTCGCGCATAACGTGTCCTGGTTCTCCGCAGCGATAGCAGGTAATCTGCGGCATCGGCAAGCACGGTGGCGCGGCGGGTGAGCCAGGCACAAACGGCGGCGCGAGAGCGTTAAGCTGGCGCGTGTTCTCGACCCTCTTATCAATTACATCCAGCAACCGACTTATTGTATCGCTATTGTTATTGTTTGCTTTACGGTGCTCCTCCATCATGTTTTGAAGTTGTGTGATCAGGCCTTCACCTCCTTCCTCAAGTAAAGAATTAACGGTTTTAGCCCGAGGCTTACTAGCGGCGGGTGCGTCTGGTTCAGGGCACGCGGCGCTAGCGTCCTCATATCGCTTGGCGACGCCCACAGTATCCCGAAAAGTCTCGCACTCATGGATCTGGTTAAGGACCTGCCGACGCACCTCAGGTCGCAAGCCTCTTTGGAAAAACATGCGGAGCATGGTATCCCGCTGCTCATCTTCCATA
This sequence comes from Trileptium ribeirensis, assembly GCA_030248225.1. Lineage (NCBI taxonomy): Eukaryota > Metazoa > Nematoda > Enoplea > Enoplida > Thoracostomopsidae > Trileptium > Trileptium ribeirensis. The sequence goes on from JASANE010014284.1 coordinate 777, forward strand.
TCGGGGAAGGCGCGATCACACAATTTCTGCAACTCTAAGCCGTACATTGCTACTGGCTCATTAGCTCCTTGTTGTCGTGTGCACAGTCCCGATAATGACTTCTCAGGGCGGCGAGATGACGAAAATAAAAAGCGTAAGTTTGCGACTAGTCCTAGAAAACTTTGGCGCTTTCCCGGTGGAAGGCCCTCAAAGGCCTCCCTTGCCGGTCCGCGCAAGAGTGCTGGAACACAAATTAATTTGCGACGATCGTCCCAACCATTGGCGTTGGCGAGACGATTATACATTCGAACCCAGTCCTCAAAGTCTTGGCCTCCAGGTTTCCCGTCAAAAGTTGGCATGTCCCTCAGTGGGATCATAGGAGGACCAGCTGGTTGGGTGGTCAAATGATGTAGAATAGCGTTGGCAGTATTCGTATCCAGTCCGGGTGACTCGGATGATTCTCCCCGACGCGATTGTCCAGGCGGTCGGGGCGGGGGAGTGAGCGGTCGCTCACCGGTGCCAGCGGCCCGTCGCGGCCTGGCACGTAAGTCGTCTTCCATATGTCCGTCAGTCAAGCCGAAAAAGTCGGCGTTCTCTAAGTCTCCGTTATGGCTGCCGTTGGAGTCCATGATTACAGCCGAAGTTGTCCAGCGGCGACGAAAAATGGGTGTGTAGATTAAGTCAATCACAACTCAAGCAATAATCAGCAAGAAATATACGCCAACTAACGAAGATCACTAAAAGACCCAAAAGCGGTGTTAATGAAGGTGCGCAACGGCAGGGTTTCACAATAGTTCTCGAATCTCTACGATAGGCTGGGTCAAGCTATCAGCGCGGTCACTACAAATTATTTATGCTCGGAGAAACCCAACGATCGGCGTAGCGCTATCAGCGATATCCACGTGCAACTGATCAACTATTACAAAACAATAAAATTTATCGTAACCAAAGATATCCACAAACGTCAAGATTATAAACAGGTTCAATTGATAGTGTGCAAAATAACCACAAGGAAAGCAAGTACTTTAAATTAAACAAACTAAATATTACGTGACTACCAAAATAACGAGTAAACAATAATTACAGTGTCCAACTCGACAGTTCTGGCGTGTCCAAACGATCTTCCAGCAACACCGCCGTCCAGGCAAAATGTCCCAAACAATTCGTTATCGTAGGCGTCCCAGCGTCCGGCAGCGTAGAACCGAAGCCAAGTATACAGTCGCCGGAGGGCAAAATAAAACGACCAGCGCAAGCGTTATGCAGTGTCCGTAGCGAGAATAGAGCACGATGAGTCCAACCAGCGACGTTGCACGGCAGCAGAAGTCCTATGAGTCCCTTGAATCGGTGGAGTCACAAGTCCCGGCGAAGATAGAGTCGCGAAATAGCAGTCCGTAATGTTCGCCGTAAATAAACGAATGCCACTCCGCCCAAAACGTTCGACTGGATCCACTGACGAATAGGCCAATGTTAGCAAGTAGTTCACTCGTAGTCGACTCCGTTCGATTAATGACAGCAAATTAGACGAAAATTAGGCGTAATATACGTATCGAACGATAGTTAGTTAAGCAATTTGTTAGATAATTAACGCCAAAGCGAGTGGTTAATACACAATCCTGAAAACAGTGCCCATTACGACCTGTGCACTCGGTCGGCTCAGACGCCACCGCCGCGGAATCGGTACCTGATAAGACGACGCACCCAACGGACGGGTGTTCCAAAACTAGACAAGCAAGGGCACAAACAATTCATACAAATGCAATACGGGTATATACACAAAGACATATCCACACCTATTCGATATCTTTCAACCTACAATCTCTGGACGTGCAAAGTGCGAGAGGTCCACAAAAATAGGAAAATTGAGTCGGCATGAAGTGGGTTTATGGTGGGTATAGCGTGCAAAGATTCAAACGTTTCCATAGGCGGTTATCATCGTTAAGATCACCGACATAAGATGGATGCCTGCGCGGAGTATGTGTTGAACGTGGAATTTTGACTCAGCTCGTGGGGTTGAACGGAAATTTTGACGCCTCACGGCGTGGCCCCCAACGATGTAATAACGGTGACGCAGCTGCATGGCGCAACTTCCTAACACCATGCCCATACGACCCCGGCTATCGTAACCTCAAGGGCGGACCCTAAGTTTTCTATTTTAGCCACTTTTCTTGGTCAGACCCAAGAAGTTACGGAGCTTAGCAGGCCGCAGGCGCGCTTCACGGGGTGTGTTCGGACCCCGCCCGATTGGTTGCGCACGTGTCTAGTATTCTGGTATGATCACTGAGGTCCCCCAGGGAGGTTGACACCGAAACCTGCTCACAGGTCATAGTGTCATACCAATATTCCCTATCCTAGTCCAAATGGAAGTTGTTTTATCTAGCGGGACCTAAGGTAAAATGCGTGATAAGTTTGATTTTGCTAGGTAAATTTTGAGTTGCACTTGGTTTATCCTCAGCAGAACACTTTATCTGTTATAGCCAGATGGCCCCCACAGGGTTCCGACATGCCCTGAAAGTTTAACGTCGGATTATCTATTTAGGAATGTGGTAACTTGGCTGAGTTAGTGTCGAGTGCTAAAGTTTTCCTAATAACTTTTGTCTCCGATGCGAGTGTAACCATTAGACGCGTGAGTTTGACAATTACTTTTGAGGACCACTCTCGCTGCAAAATCATTACACAACTATGTCAACATTGGCGGCGGACCGCTCGTGTCAGGGCTTGGGGTATTTTCGTCCGCAAGCCGTGGCACGAATGGTCGGCCCGTCCGTTGGATGTCCTTATGCATGATTCACAGAGAAATGCGTGCACGAACTGCACACCGTAAGTTATTGCAACGACCATGTCGTATGAAAAGACATTGTGTTGTTATTAGGTTGTAAAATACATTGCGTTTTCAATAGCGCGAGCTAAGCATATTGCGCTGCTATAATATAGGCTTCCGTTGTACAGCCGCATAGAAATCGCATAATTGGTATGTCAGACACAGCAATTGCTCTTGTAGCATCAATACAATTCGTGCACATATTGTTTCGGCAATAGGTATTCTAAGGCATTGGGGAGTCTCTTGGTAGCGATAAGTTTACGTCACAGGTATCGGTGGTTCCTTAAGTTTGGGGTCTGCCCCCCTCTCCTCGAAGACCTTCTTCATTTGTGCCAACGTTACCCCAATTTCTGCTAACTTTTGCTAACATTATCCGCGTGCCTTTCGGGGGAAGGGGGCTGGGGAACTTCCAAGAGGGTAAATATGACTTGAGGGGAATTCGACCCTTAGGAAGTTATACCCTATCGGCGCCAATGGTTATTGCTTAGACTTATTGCTCTGCAATAATACTTATCTAACTATTGTCATAACGTTATAAACAACAAACGATATTAGTACACTAGTCTTAGTGTCGAGGCCATGATATTTAACTCAAAGTGTATCACGATGTATAATTTAATTATTTTGTTCTGCGTAGCATATTCCTCAGTATACACAGTACGTACGAAGCTCGTAGCAAAATCATGTTCGGTGAAAAAAGTTTATGAAATCATGATGTTAACAGTTGTTGTAACATCTCACCCCACCGAGATACACGGTACGAAGTCGCTTTACAAAACGAGCCCATTATCACGCAATTGTTTTTACGATTCGTTATATAGCCGTTGTTATACATTATTTTGTGGTTTTGCACTACATGAGTTTTATACGTGCCAGTAGCACACAAAATATTTTCATTGCCACAATCTCATTTCACGTTGACGAGATTTTTCAGTTCTATGCCGTAGATTGCATTATGCACCGTTCACATTAATTTGCGTGCGTCGACTACACACTCTTTGGAAGGTGTCATGTCAATTGCACAAAATAGCTGAAGGTTACTTGACAGTTCCTCGCTGATTGCAGTTGCTGGCAGAGCACTATCTACAAAATTGTGCAACTGTCGTGCCAGTACAACACACATACTTGCATAATGCATTATTTGCCAGCGAAGATGGTTACTCAGAGAACTTCTAATGTATACATACAAATAATTGCGTTCTATATATATGTCTAAATTATTGGTAGGAGAATGATCTGCTTTGAAATAATATGCATTCCAGTTCCTGTAATATGGAGATGAATATATGATGCAGTTTACAAATGGCTCGGGCCGAAGTGCCTTTTTTAAGACCGGCAGCATCCGAATTATGTCCAGGATACTTTGATGTTGAATGGTGCAAACGAAAGCTACGCGTTTTACGTTTATTTTTTGAATAGCTAACATAGGACACGGTTTGAGTAATTAAAACATATCTGATATTTCTGATTTTTGGGTGTCAAGTATGTAATACCAAATGGATGAACTTGATGTGTTTTGATAACTTAATAGCTGGAATAACAATGAGGATCCCCTAGAGCGTTTTTGTCCAAACGTTTAGTGAGCAATGTATGAAATTTGGTGATGTTTTGAGCTCCCGCTTTCTAAATTACTATGTAATTTTATTTAGTTGCCACTTCATAAGAGCGCTTATCGTGTATGCGCAGTCGTCGAAATGACTAAATATTGTCCCTTTAACAAGTGTTGCTTAACACAGTGAGATTACTCATTTCCATTAGTGGGCACTATCTAAAAGGGTATAAACAGAAAAGTGTTAAGGGAAAGGTCATGCGTGGTAGAGCGAGTTGGCTAGTGAGTTTTGTTTCTTCAGTGTTTCTTTGATAAATATTAAATTTATAACTCCTAGTGTTAGAATAACTATTGTCGCAACGATATTTTCTCGAATTATAGTGATGCTACAATTGAAATTGCTTTTGACGTAGCAATAATTCCAAAGCTCTCCTGTCGTACAATACATGTCCAGATTATTGCAGCTGCAATATGCCTAACTTGTGCTATAGAAAATACAATGTATTTTATAACCTAATGCTATGACAATGTCTTTTCAAACGACACAGTCTCTACAATTGCTTACGGTGTGCAGTTCGTGCACGCACTTCTCTGTGAATCCTGCATTATCACGCTAAGAGTTCAACAACACGGGACGCGTCGATTGATTTTCAAGAATTTATTAAAAGTTATGTACAAAGTCAGTTAACAATGGGCATCAGGGAAGGTACACATGTAATTACAAACTACGACAGTAAAAGGTTACCCGTCCGAACATTCGTTCCCGTGTCTACTGCGAAAGCGAAGGGGGAGGCGCGAGCGAAGGCGTTCCCGGCAAGGCCGGACCGAAATCTATGGCCGAGAAGTTCATCGCCGGCGGCAACCGACGGCTCGGGTCATACGTTTCGGTGTGCTTCGAAGTTCGCTGTCAATAACGCGCGGCGATACATGCAATTCGAGCTACGCCTGGAAGGGAGCGGATTCGGTACAGCAACGACAGGGCATGAATCCGGGTACGGGGAAGCATAGGCCTACAGCACAAGATAAAACTCAATCGCATTAATAAAATCGAATGTGGTACAAATCCTAGCATTGTCCAAACAATACGATTACTTATAACCGTCGATAAGTACAAGCTACCAATCACGGTTCAACCAACGAGTCGCTTACATCGCGGTCCGAAGATAAAATGCTGTCCGCGTGCATTTCCCGTCGTACAAATTTTGCCTAACGTCCCTAACATGTCCCATATGCATTTCGTTCCGAGGCCAGATCCTTCTCTATCGTTCCAATAGCCGTTGTCTTAGCAACTTTAGTAGTCTGACCGAGCGTTTGACTATCCCGAGTCCTTATAGTCCATAACCGGTAGGCCGGTGGCGATGCGGTTGATTTTGGTGGCGGGGTATCCCTTGAACTATGTTGTGTCGGCAGGGGATAGACTTTTAATTATTTTGAAGGGACGCCCCTGGTTACTATTTCGGTCGGCTAAATAGATAAGAGACACGGGCAGTTGTTTTCTCTGGCGATTTCCTAAGCGACCGAGGCCGCATTTCTAACTGTTTTGACGGGTTGCCGTGCCCTTCCTACCAATGAAACTCGTTTCGCCTGGGGTGGGTTGGTATTTTTCCTTTTGGGGTTGTTTTGGTTGGTTCCTTTCTTTCCTTCCTTTGTTTTGTTTTGTTTCTTTGTTTCCTTGGTCGTTTTTCCTTGCTTTGCCGTTCTCTCTCTATCGTGCTCGTTTTAATGTCCTAGTACACTGTACGCATCGAAAGTGTACAGTGTCTCAACTGTACTATCGAAAACGTACAGTTGAGTTATCATTAAAATTTTAATGAATTTTCTCAGAACTCGATAGTCGAGTGGATAATACGGAAAAATCTGCAGCGGGCCTGAACTCCCCGTGCAGGATCGAAACTTGACGTGGGAAATTGAAAAAAGAGAGAGGCAAACAGCTAAAATCAAAGCGAGGGCATACATAGTACATAGCCTAACGGGCAACCAGTGGTAAAACGAAAAATACTTATACTCAGCGATCAAGTCGCTTTGAAAAGAAAACGGGGTTTTGCACTTATTCGGTTTTGGGTCAAAACGAATCGCAAAAGGTCGCGATTTTTTTCCTTTTATAGAAATGGGGATCTGGTGATCTTAATCAGCGCTTGGGGTACTGCCGTGTACCTCCAAAGCGTTAACCCTGCCTGGGAACGGCCACTGTCTATGTCGTCGGTCCGTTTTAGTGGAAAGTGATTTTCCTCGGAATTACCACCGAGTTTAACCACGCACGTGTGCTAGAGTAAACCTTGGTGTTTTTAGTGGTTTGGGTTAGAGTGTTTTCAGAAGAACGTGGTTTATCGCCATCAATTTACCAAGTCACTGACAAGCGATGTTGTACGGGGCTGTCGGGATCTCGGGCAGTCTAGTCTACTTTAAACGAGGCTCTTTCAATCCTTACTAAGACACCAAACGTTCACCTTTACAAATCGAGAGCATACCGCAAATCCATCAATGATGAGTAAAAATTGCTCCTTACGGAGTGCCAAGACCTTATGCTCAAGCTGTAATCACTTAGAATTTGCTTAGTCTTTTGTATTCCCCAAATTTGCTTAGCTCAAAATGATAAACGAAATTTCGGGGCTTCCTAAAGCCCGACAGAGGCTAGTCCCCTGTCCCTATCTGCAAAGTCGGTCCGCACTCAAGCAGCGGCATGAGTGTCGGACAGTCCACTAAGCTGTAAATTTGTAAGTCGTAACCATAAGCAGAAACGAGGAAAAAACGCAAATCCCTATGGTTTCATGATAAAATTTTACCGTGGTCAGCTCAGGAAAATTGGACAGCCCTAACTCAAGAGTAATAAGTCATGTAAAAGGGCGTGGACGAGAAGCGTCCGTTTTGATTTGCCTTACCTATGACCACGGGGAATCAGAAGGACTTCGACCTTGGTGCCTACATTTCATCACCATTCCGTGCGATGGCCCACGGCGCCTAAGACGTAACTCGACACACGGAGGTTTGTCAAAGGATTTATGAAAGCAAGACCACTCAGTTGAAGGGGAGGGGCGTGCAACGACTGAAGTGAAGTTGGCCTATGGAGCAAGAACCTTAACAACATTGCCCAAAAATTTTAAGTCGATGGATCGTCTCTGTTACATCCGGGGAAAGTAAACCCCCATGTTTCAGGCTGTCCTACTCAAGTTCACTTACAGTCTTTGATCCGGGGTGGCAAAAGCCAAACCCCCTTCGCGAGACCTAGGAAGTCTGCGCGGTCCTCCGGATGTCGTCTCCAATCCAAACGCGAAAACTCAGAACACGGGAAAGCAATTGAACAAACGAAGAAAATAAGTAAAACTAATGCGTCGGAGCCGGTCAGTAAAGTCGACCGAACTCGAACTGAGTCCCAGAGACGACGCGGTAGTCGTCGCCTCAAAATTTTGGCCCATATTGAAAGATAGCGATTTTGTCGCTATCCAATCGGAGAAGATCTTTTGACGCCCACTTTTTCGAGTTCAAACCCGGGCGCCCAATCGAAAAATTCCCAAGATTTTGATTTGACAGCTATCGTAAACCCTGGGTCCCCTTTAGAGAGAGTCGGCTTCAATCGAAATTGCCGACATCAAGTTTGAACCCTCCGAATACTCGGAGGTCGACCATCTATGAGTTTTCTCCCAAAATCTCAGATTTTACCCCATCTGTAGTCCCAAATTCTTGTCAAAAACTTATCCAGAATCCATTACTCAGATCTTTTAAACCTCTTACCTAACTTAGATTGGTCGTTATCCCCCAAATGTCCCACGAAAACGATTAAATCACCCGTCAAATTTTAAATTTCGAAACCAAGTTTGGTGCATTAGCATGCTTGAAGTAAGCTGGAATCCATCCTTTTTTGTCTTATTGTCCCCATTCATCAAATTTTCCCCCCAGCTAACTCGCCGATTTGAGGTCAAATTTCAGCTATTTGGCGAGTTAGCTGCCTCATTCATCACTTAACTAAGCTTATTTGGAGGCCATCTGGGGTTAAATTTTATCGCCCTATCCATGGATAAACGTGCAAACATTGCACGTTTATATGTCGGCTTACAAGATAAAGCCAAACATTCCTAGCATTCCTGGCATTCCTAGCTAAATTTCAAATATCCCGACAGGACGTCTTTATACGTCCCGAAAAGGGGGGAACCGAAGGTAGGAATGAGCTTATTTCGTGTTCTGGGAAGCAGCGCATTCCTAGGTACGTTTTGATCTATCCGGAGTCCTATTCAGGAACTCCCGGAGCCCACGGGAAGGCCCTAAATCTACCCCCCATCATCCCTAGTCGTCCTAGTCCAGTCCGTCCGTAAAACTCACAAATTTAACAGAATTTTATATGTCCTGTCCCTACATGTCCTGTTTTTTGTGTCGTCTTACATACTATGTATATATACCTATATCCAGATATACATACACATACACATACAATACTCATGAGCACACACTGCACATGAGACGCACAGGCGACATGAGCGACAGAAAGGTCGCTCAAGTTCACACTAGAAACACGCACAACCACAACAACATCAGCACAACAACACAACAACAACAACAACAACAGCACATACACATACACACACGCACACACACACATAACACAATCATGGCGACAGCAGCGACGACAACCGACCAAAGAAGTCGGTTAGAGAGAGTGGAGAAAAGGAAAAGACGGAAAGGAAGGGACACGGGAAGGGAGTCGGGACAGGGGGTTTCCGAGGAAATTTCGAGGGGCTGGGGCAAAATTCGGTCCCAGGACGAAGAACGGAACCAAATGATACCAAACACGAGGGGGTTAGGCGCAGCGGCGGGTCGGAACACAGTTTTGGGTTCCGATATGTATTAGCATACAGGGTTTCAGCGGGCCTTCCCGCTCTAACGGTTGGGCGGAGCGACGCCCGCCGGGCATCGTTGAACTCGCCTTGGAAGGGCGATTCAAACGAGGGGTGTTTTCCCTGTCTTATCGGCAGCGGGTAGAGGGGCACTAAAATCACGACTGATAAAGAGAGTGTCGGTAATGGTGGGGGCGCGTTGTCGGCCGTCCCGGGTTAACGGGGCGACTGGCGGAGGCCCGCCGGGCATCGTTGAAGATGCCTCGACGTGGCGAATGCAATGAGGGGCGTTTCGCCTACTTTTGAGTTAGGGTTAAATTTTCGGTCGGGCTGTACCCGCTTGCAGTCGGTATGCCAAATTGGGGGGGGGGCAATTTGACGGTCATAACGGCCTAACGCGAAGTCGAACAAAGACCCGCCGGATATCGTTGTACTCGCCAGGAGCAGGCGAGCAGAATGAGGGGTCGCATGAGCCTATTTAGGGTCAGGGGTCAAATACGGAGTTGGTACAAACAGACGGCATTTTATGTAGAAATTTCGTAGTGCATTAGAAAACAGAGAAATAAGTTATATGGCAGCGGGATGACTGGTCAGATCGAGACCCGCGTGGCCTCGCCAGATGCCTAGATGGGTAGACTACTTGCAAACACGCGTACTTTCAATCACAGATCCGATGGTTACCAGAAAGACCAGTTGTTAGTATGGTGGTCAAGCAATTTTGGGGCGTCAAAGGATGCTATAAAAGAAAGGTTTTGATACGGTGGGGGGGAAATAGACACACCGAGTCACGAAGGTCACGCAGTACACACATATATATGCATAACTATATTTCCGTATAGACCTAGGTTATGTCCACTCGGAACCATGGTCTCCAGCCAAACCTAGCGTAAGTATTGGCTGTTAATTGAATGTTCAACTGTTCGTCCCCAGAACATCTCAGGGAATCCTCCAGCAATTTGTGGTGTTTTGGGCTCGTTCGAAAGCCCTAAAAATTCTCTACCGAAAAGTACTCGAGGCCTTTTCGGTAAATCTGAACCGTTGGACGGTTACGGGTCGATAAACAGACCCGAGATCCGTTATTTCCGAAGGATCGGAAACTACCGTAACCCATTTGTTTCAGCTTACTTTTGCGACCGTTAAGCTATGGTTCAGGCCTCCTATTCCCGGACGGTCTAAATTTTGTAGTTTCAATAGGGAGATAGGGAGAAGTAGTCGAGTTCCGTTCAAATCCCCTATCGTAGCGCCAGTTAAAGGATCCTTCCTATTCTCTCTGGGTTTGTGCCTCCATCCTACCCAAACGTCCTACTCGTCTGGTTGAACTCGTGCAACATACACGCGATGATAAAATGTAAACATGCGATGGCAAAAATCATATTAACGGCAAAACATGTCAATAACAAGCAAAGCAATTAGAGCAAGCAAAGCAATTATTAACGGCAAGTAAAACAATTATAGATAACCATGACACCCTGCAACATGTAAAACTTTATTCCCGTGACCTCGGTCTGGCTCGATTTGAGACGCGTTCAGACCATTCTGACGCCGAAATCCTCTAAAATAAACGTGACGGGCCGGAACAGGACTGTTACACATGTATTTATCGATTTCCATTCAATAACTTTATTCCGTTTGTTTTACTTCAATAAACTTCATTTGTTACGTCCCGCGTTCCCTTCTTTTTACAAGTTAGCCGGAGATACGACAGGGATAATTGGCGCACTGAGTAGGATACTCAACAAGACCAAGTTTAACAATGTCAGAGACGGCCAAGCTCATCGAACTCCTACAACAGCAAATGGCTCAACAGCAAGCCCAAATCGTGACACAGCAGCAAGCAATGGAGGCCATGCTCACAGTACTACAACCGGGAGCCCAGGGCCCCGCCGCAACTCTAGCCGTGACATCGACAATTCCGAACATTCCGGATTTCGAGCCATTTGACTCCACATCCGAACTCTAGCCGGACTATTTGGATCGTTTCCGTACGTTGCTGCGGCACATTCCGTTTCGGACGTCAAGTTAGCTCAAATATTCCTAACGAACCAATCTAAGGACGTCTACCGTCTTCTGGGAAACTTGGCTCGTCAACAGACTCCACCGAAAAGCATCAATGATCTGACAATGGAAGAAATCACAGACTTCCTGAAGAATCGATACGATCCAAGACGATTTGTGGTCCTGGAACGATTCAAATTTTGGAGCGATATGGAACGGAAACCGGTTGAAACACTGCAAGAACTTGCGGCTCGCATCCGTCAAGACGCCGCAACGCGTGTCTTTGCCTAATCAAGGATCCCCAGGACGAAGCACTCCGCTCCCGCTTCATTTGTTCAGTCAACAACGAAGCCGTCCTGAAGGCCCTATTTAAGGTCAAAGACGACGACCTGGATTTCGCTCGTGCCGTTCAAATTGCAATCGAAACAGAGGACGCAGCGAAGGTTGCCAAGGAAAGGGTTCATGGTTTCAAGCCGAAGACCGTTCACAAAGTCAGTCGGCGCCTTCAGCCCGAACGTAATGGGGGAAGCAGGCCAAAAATGGTGTTGCCGTCGACAAGAAGATTCATTTTCCGTTCCCCCGTTGCGGGGACAAGAATCATCATTCCGACAATTGCCCTTTCAAGACTGTTGAAGGCAACTACTGTCATATCAAAGGCCACTCTGAAAAGGTTTGTCGTAAGAAGCTTTCCAAAGACAAGTCAACAGTGGAAGGATCGATGTGGTCAACAAAATCTCCAATAAACAATCCTTGCCGAAACTGGAGGTACCCGCCGAGATTCAAGGCGATACCATTCCAATGGAACTGGATACTACCACCGTCGGGAACTCCATCTCCAAGCAACGCTGGGAGGATCTTGGTTGCCCACAGCTATACGAATCTGACTGGAAATTTCAATCCGCCAGTAAGCACGATTTGCCAGTCCATGGATCGTTCATTGCCCAAACCAGGAGCCACAATTCCAAGTAGTCACAGGATATTCAATTTAACGTATCCGGAATTCCTGATTTAAATCTGCTTGCAATGCTATCCGTGATCTGGGTATTTCGATCGACAAGGTTCTCAAATCCATAGAACCGTGTCATGCCGTTTTCAATCATCTGAAGCCGGATGTTAAGCTGCAGCAACGATGCCATCTGCTTTACCAGGAATTTCCCGACCTTTGGAAGCCGGAATTGGGATGTCTCAAAGATTTCCAGCTAGATGTCAAATTCAAGAAGAATGCTCAGCCCATTTTTCGGAAGGCTCGACCCGTCCCATAAACTAATATGCATAAAACTCGGATAAAAGCTAATATTCATACTAGGTTGGACTCTCAAGAAATAGCGGCTCATTGTACGTGTTCGACGAAAACCACTGCAACCAACCGCTATTTTACCGAATAAAGCCATAACCATTAGGTACAACAAAAATAAAATATAGGAAATGGGTGCTCGTTCCAGACGACCAGCTAAGGCAACTGCCATCCACCTTTATCCTACTCAACAAACTGGAACCATTAGGCACAACAAAGGTTTAAAATATAGGGCTCTGGGGGCAGCTCCTCAGTGTCCCTCCATTATCCATACTAATTGGCAACAGCTTTTGGAAAACCGGAGCACGCAAGCAATGGAATCCACCAGTAGGAATACGGTAAAGAAACCTATAGGTTGTTCTTTAGCCGGGATCAAGATATAGAAACATGGAGTCACTAGAAATTCCTGTAGCACGAGGGAAAGGCGGGTCAGCCTTATTACATGTGAGCAGGTTTAGGGGTTGGCCCTCCCTCAGGGGGCCTCCATACAAATAGAAACGTGGGCCAACATAGGGGCTAGGCCGAACACCCAGGTAAACCTGCCGGCAGCCTGCTAAGCTAACCAGTATTTTAGGTCGTATAGCAGATCACCGGGGAGTCGGGGAAGACGGGGTTGTCCGGGCACCACACCGAGAAAAATGGTGGTGCAGCTGGGTTCCCGTAGTACATAATTAAAGTGGGGGCCACGCCGTGAGCGGTGTTAAATAAATTTCGGGGTGAACAATTATTGTTAGGTGTTGGACCTCTCGCATTATAGTTTATGTTGAGTAATGGCGCTTGCATTGGACGTTTTTCCTCTTTGCAAAAGAGTTACTCCGGCTATGTGAAAGTATTTACTGTTAGTGACTGGCCATGTTGTGGTGGTTGGTTTATCGTTTGGTATTATAATAAGTAGGGTCACGCGTTCGGGAAATCCAGTGCCAGTGCCACGGATACCCCAGCAGCCGGTTGATTTTGATCATTGGCGCACAAAGAGATTATTTCGCCGACTGTGGTTGTGTTGGTGTTGAACGGCATGTCTTTCCGGAGCGACTGACCATGTAATTGTTGATGAATTGAATATGTGTTAAAAGTGTTAATTGAATAATGGACTCATGGAAATCTACGTATCGGTTTGGAAGGTCTCGTCTCTGTGTCGGCATGATGAGATGTGAAATTTTGTGGTTGGTAATAGTAGTTTAGCGCGCATATTTCAGGTACTCTAATAGTGCTTCAATTCACCGAACTCTGGTAATACGAACTGTACTGTTATCGAATTATAGATTTGACATTCTGGATACTTTATTGCCCAGCTACGTTGGTGGTAATTCGACGACGATTACCGGTTAGTGGAACTCTAGCGCGATTGAACTGTTGACGCGTTATCGATTTTTGGTACTGCACCGAGCGGAATCGCGGACAATTACACCGTCACTCGCTGCCCGTTAGTCGTTGGTCCCCGCGTCATCGTTAACCCAACGATCGTCTACCCATTCGCGTACCTAGCGCCATAACCAACCCCACAGTTTTCAACCCATTCGCTGGCCTAGCGTTATCGTCTACCCGACGGCCGTCAACCATTCATTGCAAATTTTTCCGTTTCCTAACGGATTTTTGAAACTACACCACGTTTGACCAGCAAGTGTAGGAGTGAAAAAATAACGTATAGTTAAAACATCGGGATAAATGAAGTACTATCTGCTCCCAACAATCGGGTTCCCGAAATAGTTGGTGCAGTGTTGTAACAGAGTAAGTGAGCTAAGGTTACCAGTGAAATAGAAAACTCTGTAAACTGAGTGGGTGCTTAAAGCAAGGTAAAGCCTCATTTGGTTGTAATTGTCTAGCGTAACGAAAATTTTACACAAGCAGTCGCGTACATAAGGAATAACATGAGTACCATAGTGATCCTAAAGTCTGCTCAACAGTAGAAATTCCGCTGGTAAAGCAAACACATAAATCCCGAATTATGCATTTACCATCTGTGCTCAGGTCAGGTCTGGAACACGGACGCCCTACAGCTTGAAACAAATAGAAATTATCAATAAGGTCGGAATTAAAAATGCCATCACCAGCGAGTGCAAATGCAACGTCGATAAGTGGCGCGTTATGAGTAAACCATGTGGAAGTGATACGGCCTCTGAAATTGGTAGTACCAAGGGAGTGGGTTCCGCAGCATCTGAAGATCCGTCGGTCACAATCTTACCGCAGCTAATGCAATAGACGACGACTACATCTATAGTAAATGGGCAGAACCTCACACTGTTTTCAGGAGCTTCAGGAGCTTTGAAGCCTGCTTTGTGGCATTTACATTAAACTGAGTGCAGGTTGACTTAGCTTTGTCTAATAGTCAGGCGCCACTATCACATTGTCCTACTACAGTGAAAGCTAACTATGAAGACATAAATAGCAGCTTAGTGACACTGTCAGGTTTTGCACACGAGTAAGCTCGGACTCAGATATCTGCTCTGTACCGTCTGAACTTACTGTATATGATGTAACACTGCATTTGCTATAACGCTGAGCTTGGGCTTCCGCCAAATTTTGAATTTCCAGGTTAGACAGCCGCCATATTTTGTATTTTGCTAAAATTTTGAATTTCTCGCGCTGGATAGCTTTCAAAATATAAATTAACCGCGTTGGACTGCTGCCAAAATTTCAATTTGCTGCGCTGGAGAACTGCCAAAATTTTAAGTTCCCGCACTGGACAGCTGCCTGAATTTGAATTTACAGCGTTGGACGGCTACCAAAATTTGAATTGTCACTAATATATTAATAAACATATTACATAATATAAAAATTACAATATGTGTCGTATTATTAACTATTTATAACAATCAGGCGAGATGGATAAATTTGTCCCACATAGTTCCGCCTAACTATGCGGACATTTATATAGAGTTCTCTGTAACCTCAGGACAAAACTGATAGCCAGCCTTGACTGTGCCAATCTCTCATACAGTCACGCTTCATTGTGAGACAAACTGGAGACAAAGCGCACTCAAGTTATGCTAAATGTTCCATTAGCTACGTACGATGAACCGACGGCTGTGAAGGGACGCACTTGACAGTGAAAAGAGGATCCCCTTTTAAACGGAGGTGGTGGGAACACCGACTAATAATGCCGACCGGCCCCGGATGATCAATTATAAAAGTCAACGAGTCCAGGATGACCAGCTGGTAGACCATGCGCAGTAAGAAAAATGAACTACGGCCGGTGACAATACTGCCACCGTCCGGCTTATCGTTCTACTAGGGGAGCCCACCGAGTAACAACAAGTACGCGCTAGAACTCTTAGAACGGAACACTGGAATTGAGCACTACCACAATGCCACCAGTAGTAGTTGTTGAAACCCAATGTTTCCGATGCGGGCCCTAAGGATATTATAACCGGGAATGCCCATACTGTTGGACAAAAACACTCATATGTACGATTCATTGCAAAAGGGGTACAACCAACCAGCCACGAGAACAGGTCTAGTTTACTAATACGATGCACCAACACCAATCGCTAGCGGAGCTGACACAGCAATATGGATCGACTATGAGGTACACCTCGAGTTAGGCCCTCGTAGATGTCGATAAATAACGACGAGCAATTGACCAGCACAGTAGGAGTAATGTTAACCCGAGCAACCGATTCTTAACTAGTAACTCGATTAGATTCCAAACACACAAAATGTGATCGCTAGGAGAGCGCACCGGAATAGGCTTAGGCACGCGATCAGTACGAGCAATAGGATGACCACCGAATTTGAAATGGTGTTTTAGAAACGATGGTCTAAATCAAACCTTGATGTTGAATGTGAAGATGCCAGTAAATTTGAACCGAGATCAGAACCGTACCGAGTGAACTTGTCCCAAGCAAGCAGGAATCTAACCCATTTTGGCCGCAAGTGATGGGTCGTGGCGTGGCCACGGAGAACTGAACGTGTTTGAAGGAAAATCAACAGATAATAGAGAAATAGCACATAACCCAAACTAACGGATCGAAACACATACGGCACTTGGGTTTTCTGTTTCCAATGCCCGGTGCACAGGGCGTGACCCAGAATCTTGTGAGTAGTGGTTGGCCAATCAATGTATACGTATATCCCATAGTGGAGTCAGCGCGAAGTGACGAGTACCGAGATACCAAGAGGAGTGTGCGGGAGGAGGAGTTGCGAAACCTAAGGAACTAATGGAACTTATTGTAAATTATATGCCGTTTGAGTAATATGGGAGATGGCCGTTCGGACTTCGGGGGCCGATTGATAGGGCATCCGTGTCTGGCAATGACCCCACGCCGGCACGTGTGACCCATCTCAGGGATATCAGAGGAAACCTAATGGAAGTGTGGAAGTTGAACGTAAGGAACTAACGTATGAAGAACCTAATGAACTTATGGAACGGAACCTAGAGGGATCTCTTTCGGAATTCGGGAGCCGATTAACAGGGATTTCGTGTTCGGCAGTAGCTCGACTCTCGGCACGGTCACACCTGGTGAACCCGCGAATTTTCTTGAAGCCCAGTTTCTGGTTGAGGTCGATGGAGACTTCGGCCCTAGCCTTATTCAAAATTGTATGTGTGTATACTGGTATACTTATGTGAATGTAATTGCTGAAGTTGTTGGTTCAAAGGTTGATGTAAGCGGAACCAGAAGAACGTGCGGATGGAATGCTGAGCCTAGTGAACCTAATGGAGCGTTGAACCTAATGGAACCAAATGAATTACTTAACCTAGTGGAACCTAATAGTGAACCTATGGAATTAGTGAAATTTATGAACTCAATGGAACTTAACCTAGCGAATATTCATGGATGAAAGGGAATACTAATTAACCTAGTGGAACCAAGCCGAGAACCAAAGGATCTAAAGGAAGTAATGAACCTAGTGGATGCATCCTGGAAACTAAAGTGACTCCCACCAATTTAAGGCGGCCGTGCGAGGCCCCTGTACCTTTTTAACCGACCGGGGAAGACCGCTCGTGAACACTGGTCAGGAGTGAGGGAGACCTTCGGAACCCGGGTCATTCTGAATGTCCTAGCTCCATTCAAAAATTCCAAAGCGTATGTGTACCCTAGTGTGTTTCAACCGGTCAGGCAGTCCGCCCGTAGACGCTGGCCAGGTGCAAAATAGGTCTTTGTGAAGCGAGTCGCCCTGATTGCCTTAGCTCCGTTCAAAATAGTAGGTTGTATATAGGATCTGAGTTATAAAAGAGAAAAAAACAAAGAAAAAGGGAAGAAATCACAAAACTAGAAAAAAGGGAAAAAAACTATGTAAAACCTCGATCCGTGAGTGCATGTGCCGTAGGATCCGATCGGAACTGCGGTTTTCGTTTGTCGTTTCGTTTTCGTTCGAAAGTCAAACGAATCGGCAGTTCAGTATGTGTGTGGCCGACTGCGATCAGGTCTTGGCCGGGATGTCTGAATTGTGTGTAGAACCGAGTGGTGAAGCCGTTCATCCCGTGAGAGAAAAAGTTTTTTGGGCCAGAAGGAGACGACGCCAAGCTGAGTGATGGGAACATTTTCGGCAAGGAAAATCACAACAGTCGAGCTGAATTATATATATACCTGTAGAACCAAACAGGAATAACGTGGGACCTGTTGAACAAATGGAGTAAAATGCGTAGTAACATGGAACGTGTTGAACTAATGGAGTGTAATGTTGAGAAGGAAGGACCGATAGTTACTCAGAAGAGTTCGAAGGTTATAGTTATAATGCCTAAAATAAACGAACCGATAGGGAATGCCAATGAAACAAACCCAGTAGCAAAACTGACAAGAAAAGCTAAGTCGGAAGTTATGAACTGCTTTATACACTCTAGCGAATCTTGCTTGCTTGGAATAGCTACGGCCGAATAGTAGGTTGATCTCACTGATTCAAATTCATCTAAATCGTTAGGGAGCGGGCGGGCCCTTGGCCAGGTTGGCTCGCAACCAACAAGTGATGGTGGGTTGGGAATGGTAGTGACCAAACCTGAAACGGACTGAGTAATCACGCCAATAAGTAGATAACAACTATTAGAACAGGGACTAAGGAAGTTTTTCGCGAGAGGCACCATCAGCAATAGGATAGAACCCCTAACTGCACAGAAAACACCCGGGGAGGAGAAAATGGTACTGTCGCGATCGAATGCGAAATTCGCGTCCACCACCACGATCATTGATATTAGAACACCGTTTTGCTATAACTTTATTCCGCCTAAACATATACATGGGGACGTCGGATTGCACATAAGACCTTTCCACGTGTATGTTTGGACAGTGTCGCAGCAGGTTTATTACACCCGCCAGTTTCTCAGGATTCGAGCAGATGAAGCAACCAGGATTGATCGACGGCGGGACGCTGCTATCTTATCCAGATTGAAATCACTAATGGAGTAAACACCACTAACATATGGTTATACATTTGTATAGCAGGTACCTTGAGTTAAATACTATGATGCGTAGTTGCGCAGTGGTATGTCAGGCATTAATTCAGCTTTCGGCAATATAACGTTATGTTTGACAATCATATTAAACGTTGCCATTACCTATACGGATTAGCAAAATGTTTGGAGGGAAACTGTACTAAATATTTCCAAATCAAAATTAAAATTGCCCAAATTTCTATTGAGCGTGGAATAAAAAACAAAACGCTGCCTGTATCTGAATTCAGTCTGTTTCAATTTCTATGGTGAATACTGGCCTGGTTGTCAAAAATTTTCCGATTGTTCTAGTTAAAATTGATGGCCCCAATTGTTTCCTTTGTCCAATCGTCCCGACTGTCCCGACTGGGACAATCGGGACAGTTGGGATAATCCGGATAAGCGGGCCATTTCGAACTGACGTTTCAACTACACGCACAGTAATACATAAAATACATAAATAGACTGTGCCTGGAACAGTTGGGATGCCCCTAAAGTTGAAATAGGCCATTTCTCCTATCGATTAAACAGCATTATAAAAATACATCTTGGATGAAAGTATCTTGGCAAGACTGGCGTATCTGATGCAGCCAAATCATAAAATGCGTGCATTACTTACAAACAGGAATCAATGGTATAGCACACTAGAAATATGCACTGCCGGTCGTGCGAACATTGTTGAGGCAAAATGCTTAACACAATCACCCAGAATCTCTGTCTTCTGTTTCTGTATGGTAGAAGCTATATGCAACAGCCTAATGGATATTTCGAGCTAGTGTTCTGCGTGTATCTCGCCAGGATTTAGCAAACATTACTTGAAAAAAATTAAGAAAACTAAAAACCGCTATAATGTCTATTCAGTGGATTAAATGTGACCACCATGTCATCCAGCAACGAAAATTTCCGGGTCAGTCCATTTAATTGACGGTGAAAAGAATGTGGGAGAGCTAGAATTGTAGCCATTGGTCCATGACTGTCAATGTTGATCGCATCTTTCGGTCTTTGTTATATTCGTTCCGAGTAACTCTGTGTTTTCAATAGTCGGTTATATTGCTGTTCGAATATTTCTACGTATAACCTACGTAAAATCTTAAGATTTCATTACAACATGTGGTGTTATGGAGTTTATTTATATGGATGCAGCAGATAGTGCTAAAGAAATCGACTAAATCATAAGCGTTAAATTCTAAATATGGTACTGAACAGTGATGGTGCAATTTTTTCTAAATATCAACTATTTCTCATAAATATATGACACAGTTTTGATTTGATGCGCGCGAAGCTATATCGTGATTGTGTGATTTTTGGTATATTAGAGTCTAAAGTTTGCATAATGTGCTAAATAATGCTTTTTATAAATCTGCACGAGCTACTACTAAATCGTGATGTTGATAATTTGAGATGTTATTTTAGACAGCAAATCAACGTTTTTCTCGCATTTTTATGACATAAACACGATCTTTAAACATGAGGATGTAGTATTTGTAAAAATGAATACATGGAAGTGTTAGTCAAAGCCTAGTTAACAGGAAGTCGTCGACACAACTACCTTAAAATATTAGTAGTTATTCAAATTTCGGTGCTGGCTTCTTTCATGTTCCACATTTTACAATTACCAACTCTAGCATGGGTCACTATATATGAACAATACAAGATTACAAAGTTTCGGTTCGTTTATTGGACTCGGTACCAAGGACCATTGTCTGTCTGAGATATTAACTGCTTGCCTTCTCCAGATGTTGAAGTGATACCAAAATTTTACCTTACCTGTTTATTGATGATAGATTACTAGCGCTACAATATTCACCAGGTTGTGTACTTCAGCGCGTTATTATTATAACCAGTAATACGCAGAATTTGGGTAAAAAGCCAGAAACAATGGGTGAATTTGTTTAAAATTACCATAGTTTTCCTTGGGGTTATTGGTGATTATATGTCAAAATTCCGTGTTTTTGTGTTGGAGTTATTTTTTTACGTTGAATTTTGATATTCTCTTGTTCTTTGATAAAATTTAGGATAATGCTCGTTAATATAGTACAATATACCAGTTAATATAGTTTATTTTGCATTGCTTTGGCGATAAATTTATCCATTTATTCCAGCTTTCTGGAAAAATGTTTTCTTTCGCAAATATTTCTGAAGTCTGGTCGACTTTGTTATGCTTATAAACTTATAAAGTTTAGGTGCATTCGGATGTTATGCACAGCGTGACGTTGCACAGTGCTCGATGCCTACGATATTGTATAATGTCATATACAATAGACTGTTGATCTTAATCTTCATAAAGTTTGTTTTGTATCTACAATTTTTTACATAATTGCACTATGTATGGTAGCATAATTAAATTTACCACAATTTCGCATCAGTTACGAATTTCCAGGGTGTTCGACAAGAACGTCCGTGGCTAAATAATTAAATCCATCGATAATTCACAGTAATACAATTAATAATGCATTTCGTTGTTAAGGTCGAGTTTTGATATATCAATGTAGAGTGAAAGTTGAGATGCATATATACCACCCACAGCAAGAGAAAAACCGAAGCCAATGTCATCGCCTAACGGCTGCAATAACTTTGGATTATTAGATAATATATGATGAGATGTTTCTGTACACTTTGAAAAGCTGATAGTGTTTGACTGATATTCACGGCTAATCTGTCGTACTCGAGTGTCTAATTTTTTGGTCTTTGTATTGACATTTCATGCCTTAAAGCTGAAGTATTCTGGTTTTTTTCGGCAGAAACAATGAAAAGTGTCCACTGTGGTCTAAACATTTTCTGTCTTTAACATGCGTGTGTGCTACGAACCACATAAAACTGAATCAATACAATCACACGAGTTGCTATCGAGGGAATGGCCAAGTCATTACTGCCAGTTTAGGATTTCAATCATTCAATACAAACACTTTTTGAAGTTTCATTAGTTTCATGCATGAACTAATTATTTCAGGTCACTTAACATGCGCAACATAATATACAATGACTTAAATGTGTTTGTTTTATGTTTTGTGTATGAATTTTTATGATATATGATATTCCAAACGTATATATGGGTATATAACTAAAGTCACAAATCAAAAAAGCTTTATAAATGTTCTTGCAATTAGATTTGTTTCACCGATATATAGGCACTACAACTGTCGTGGGAGCACTTTGCCGAGCTCAGAGTGTGTTTATATAACCATATATATATATATTTGTTTTCTCTTCTATGGAAACAAGAGCCCATATCGCGCATGTGACGAACGGTTTTATGATACCGGGCTTGCTGAGCTTGGGACTGTTGGTAGTGGAACTAAAATAAATAAACCGAATCGGTGAAATTAAAAAAAACATTCTTCGCAATAAACAAGTTGAGGAATATTTGCTTGCGGCGATGGTTGTATATACCAGTGAGTCAAACATTTAAATGGTAGTTCTTCATTCACATCTATTTTACGGTTGCGCACTGGAAATTAGTTGTTATGTAAAATAGGATAATGCATTTCAACCCTTATGGCACATCGTTAACGTTGTTCATGTGCCGTATGTTATATCTCTATAAAACAACAATAATTTATATTTATTTTTATAATTCGGTTTTTAGAGTGGTAGTCTCTTGACGTGGACTTCGCTTGCTGAGATTTATTCAAGATCTATGACTTGCATTGGATGTTTCATGGTTTTTTCAGGATTTTGGAATCATACCTAGTTCACATTGCAACAGTATGCACGGCGAGTAAGCACTATTTCATTTGGGAGTCGAGAGGCAGTGTACAACAAATTGAAAGCAATCTTAGACTTCCCTAAACGCTAAAATCAATAGACCACGAAATAGAAAGAAGTTTTAACTTTATCATTTGATTTCAAGATCTAGTACAATTTATATATCCTACAAAAAATAACAACAACAATGATCTATTGAGTATAATTTTGCCCTGGCTATAGTTGCAGATGGTAAAACTGCTATCAGATAGAGCCATACATGGACGTAGGTCCGAAGTCTAAGGGGGTAACCGGGTCTTCTGGAGGGAGGGTGCGGTACGGGGCCTGCGGCGCCGCTTATGTGTACCACGCCTGGGGCGCGGTTAGGCGGCAAAGTTGGACCGCCTGTCAGGAGGCAGGGGCAGCTAACGCTTCGGGGGGGTCGGAGTCTCAGCGGAAGGAGTAACCCCCTACGAGCATGTGTGGA
Organism: Trileptium ribeirensis; assembly: GCA_030248225.1. Classification (NCBI taxonomy): domain Eukaryota; kingdom Metazoa; phylum Nematoda; class Enoplea; order Enoplida; family Thoracostomopsidae; genus Trileptium; species Trileptium ribeirensis. Next base: position 23,773 of record JASANE010014284.1, read on the forward strand.
TAAAGCATTTCATCCTGGTAGTATCAATTTCCATTAACATTTTTACCTGATTTTTATATATTCTAGAACAGTTCATTGAACATCGCTACTTAGTTGAATTTTAATTTCATATTTCTAAACTCTGATCTGCCGAGAAAAGTTGATTAAGGTATCCTGACTTTGTTACTAAATATTTCCAGTTTAATTCATTATGAAAATTGATTTTGACTTATCGCGAGGATAATCTAATGGCACGCCCAAGTATGTAAAGAAATCCTATTTCTACATAGCCCTAATCTATGAGTACAGTATCTAAAAGGATGAACGACATCAATCTCGGCAGGTGGTCAAAAAGAATTGTCATCTTAGGGAACATGCCAAAGCCATATGAGATGCCGCCGCTTTATTGTATGGCCAAGAGCGTGCATTGTCTGACATCGCCGTCGCATTTCCTCGTTTAGGAATACGATCTCGAAGTGACACGTCAAGGATACGGCAGTGGTATATCATCTCGAAGACATTGAATCGGCAACTGTCGCTTTCTCTCAACATCCACGTTTCGCTAGCATATAGGAGGAAGTCACGACGGCCGCTCTGAAGACTTTTAGCTTCGGTTGCAGCGTAATGTTTCTACGCGACCACATGTGATTGTTCAGCCAGGCGAAAGCTCTAGATATCTGAGAGACTCCATTGGTGGCCCAAGTAACCCTGAGGGCCTTCCGAAATGCCGGGAATTTCAAAAAATAAACATTCCCAAATTCCGGAAATTTTATAAAAAAACTGAATTCCAGAATTCCCAGTTTCCGAAATTCTTATGACACTCAAATTCCAAATTTCCCAAATTCCCGGATTTCTGAGTTCCCAAAGTTCCGTAAATTCCATAATTTTCATGCACCCCACGCCTGCTTCAAAAAATGATCATGCCATTGCCCAATACCATGACCAGGTCGTCGGATCACCAGGTTTGACATAGCGCTGACCCAGTCCTTTTTTTGCTGGTTTTAACCGACATTCTCTGAATCGTGGATTTTCTGGAAACAGTCGAAAATCAGTCATAAGATTTGTGAAACGCACATTAGATGGTGAAGTGTCAGCTAAACACATTTTCCGATTTATTCATTTAATTATTCTTAAATGTTGCAAATGTTTGACGATTTTGTGGGTGACGTGCGCTGTGTTTTTCCTCTGTTTCTGTTTAGTTGCACACATGTCAGTCTGTTCCACTACATTAACATAATACCACAGGTGTTCCGTCGATAATCCACTGCTCCGATGTCTAATAACAGATTTAGTTTATTTCTCCAGTTTGTAAGAGCAGCGTATTCACAATATTGTTTATTTTGTTAAAGTTTCACATGGCACCAAAACCAATTGCAAGGTACTTCGTTGGTTACACAAACTTCCCGTATAGTAAAGTAACTGCCAAAATCTGAATGTTATATATATTACAAAACTAGATCCTAATCAAATTTTAATACACGTAGTCCACACGCAGATTCCCAAATCGCGGTAAAGGCTTAAAATTTCATCCTGCACTTAGTTAATTGCTAAAATTGTTCATTTAAATTTATGAACTAATTTATTATTATTTTAAACACCACCGGAAAATATAATAAACATCTAACCATCAAAATTATGCTATTTTACATGAAACCTAGAGGTTTCACTTGTTATTTTCAAAACCTTCGTCAGAAATGCTTGTAGCAACGATTTGTCACAAATGTTTATTTTTGCTTTATAAATATTATTTGCTACCGCAACAAATAATGTTTTTTTCTTGAAAATTAAATAATTCTGCTAACGAAACGAAATTACATTTGCAAGGGCGTTTGGCTACGTAAGTCTTATCACAAACCTCTGTAATTTCTAGGATGACTAGTTTTTACCGGTTACTTTGTTACAATATCATTAACATAAATTCTTGGATTTACCTGCAGTGTTATCAAACCTT
>JASANE010014286.1:0-42122 GCA_030248225.1 Trileptium ribeirensis
ATAATTCGCTATTATCGAAGATAATTTTGGAAAAGTATTTTGTGGATTGGTTCATTTAACTTAGGCAGTTCGAACACTGAAGAAGCGTCACGATGCTATAGCGGCCAAGTCGTTGTTTTCTTCCGCAGGAATGAATCTACGGGAGTGGGTATCGAATCACAACGAATTTTTGTCGCAGATTCCGCTTCAGGACCGAGCCAAAGATAGACCGTGTTCGGTCTTAGGACTGAAGTGGAATGTACTATGCGATAGTTTGACTTGTGCCGCAACGTCACTCCGAATAGACAGCATCTGCACTACTAAGCGGCAGATGCTGCAAGCTGTCGCTAGCGTATTTGATCCGCTGGGACTGCTGTCACCTGTGACAATCACCGGAAAGGTAATACTGCAGAAACTTTGGTTAGAAAAGATACACTGGGATTCAAGAGTTCCAGTTCCAGTGCAAAAGATTTGGAACACTTTTTTCAACAGCCTGGTCAGTCTACCTACCGTCACTATTCCACGTTGGATTGGGGCGAATCATTCATCTGCATCCGAGCTCCACTGTTTTTGCGACGCAGCGCATGACGCGTACTGCGGAGTGGTTTACATACGCGACGAAGAGCATTCCGCTTCGTCTCATCTGATTTTTGCAAAGGCCAAAGTCAGTCCAGTGAACAAACAGAAGCTCACTATACCGAAAGTGGAGCTTGCTGCGCTAGCCCTAGGATGCAAATTGCTCGATTACGTCCAAAAAGGAGATGAACTTGTGCCATTGCCGTCTTGTGGCATGGACCGGCAGACTTTGTGCGTCTGCATTGGGTGAGATGAAGACATCGGCAAGTCTTTGTTTGTGAAAAAAGCACAAATTACAACAAATTAGAACAATTCCAGTCATTCAATTACGATATGTCCCGAAGGAAAACAATGCTGCTGATTTGCCGACACGTGGTATTACTACTGAAAAATTCGAACTCTTCTGCCATCTGGTGGAACGGCCCGTCGTGGCTCAGTGAATGCCTATTACGTCATGGCCTGCTATTCTCAAAATCGGTTAGCTGCTGCACAAACGGAAACGGAAAGTGCAACAAACGTTCTTGTTGCAAGTGCGGCAATGCCTAAAGTTATCGAGGCATCGAACTACTCATCCTTGTGGAAGTTGCTCCGCGTAACCGCTTGGATATTTCGCTTTCGCTACAACTCGTCCAACCGTAATCATTGTGCTGGCGGGTTGCGTCCTCAAGAACTAAGCAAGTCGTTGCTAGCGCTTATTCGTATGGAGCAGGCAGGCATCAATGGGGATATCGACAAGAAGTCAGGCAAGTATGCTCAGTTAGGAGTATTTACCGATCATGACGGACTCCTTCGATGTCAAGGACGAATCGACAATGCTGACTTGCCGTATAAGTCGCGCTTTCCTATTTTGCTCCAGAAACGAAACAGCTTAACCGACTTGATCGTCATGAACAAGCATGAAACACTTGCTCATGCTGGGACACAGCACTGTCTCGCTGCTATTCGCGAAGAATATTGGATACCGCATGGGAGGTCGGAAGTCAAGCGAATAATCCACCAATGCCGAAGTTGCAAGAAAATCAAGGGCGGTCCGTTTAAGACTCCTTTGCCTCCACCGTTACCATCCTTTCGAGTCGAAGAAAAACACTGCTTTGCTTCCGTAGGGTTGGATTATCTAGGCCCTTTGCGAATTCGTAGTAAGCAAGCCGTGCATAAAGTATGGATATGCTTGTTTACCTGTTGCAACTCTCGTGCTGTTCATCTGGAAGTCGTTGGTGACATGACAACGGAAGAATTCCTACTCGCTCTTCGACGCTTTGCAGCGATGTACGTTGCTCCACACATGATTGTTTGCGATAACGCAAAGCAATTTCATTCTGGTAAGCGTGTCACCGACCGAGTGTGGCACGATGCGCTCACTAGCCCAGAAGCCGAAGCATTCTTGAGCCACCGTGGGATCCAATGGAAGTTCATCGTTGAATTCGCCCCGTGGTTCGGAGGGTTCTACGAACGCCTCGTTGGAATCGTTAAGAGTGCTCTTCGATCCGTGGTGCAGAACCAGTTGTTGTCGCTCGTTGAACTTCAAACGATCTGTCATGAAGTAGCGTTTATCGTCAATTCACGTCCCTTGACGTACTGCGACAACGACATTGGTTCCTGTTCGATATGTCCAAATGATTTTGTGACAAGAAGCAAATCTCAGTTTCCTTCAGTACTTACGCCTGAGTTAGAAAGCGACGAAGACTTCAGGCAAGATACCGGACATTCCCTTCGTGTCAAATGGAAGAGGCTTGACAACAAGCTCACCGCTTTCTGGAATAGTTGGCGCCGAAACTACTTGGTTGCTCTTCGAGAACGATCGTGGCAACCGAAATCGCGTGGGGCTTCAGCTGATGTGCCATCGGTGGGTTCCGTTGTCCTCACCAAAGGTGACAATTTGCCTCGATGCAACTGGCCAATGGGTCGAATCACAGAGCTCTGTGTTAGCTCTGACGGCGTAGTCCGCGCAGCACGTGTAAAAACGTGCACTGGTAGTATTTTTCAGCGGCCTTTGAAGCTACTGTACCCTCTAGAAGTCTCCGAAGATGATTCTTCGTACGACGAGACCAAGAAACAGCCACCAGCGTCCGGTGATACTGATCGGGGGGGACGTCCGAAACGCCGAGCCGCAGAAACTGCGCGCCAGCATTGGCAGGATAGGATGGGCGACGAGGAAGTGTCGTACTAAGGATTCTGTGGTCATAATTATTATCTACTATGAGCATTATCATAGTAATTTGTACGATTGTTTGCTCTTTTATTATTGCTTTTATTTATAATTTCGTGTATTTTTATTATGCCGTAAAATGTGCAGCTGATCCATTCATAGTTTGAACAACAAGCATTTTTGTTGTTATAGTCTTATATATTACGAGATCGTGTTCGCATCGCAACTCAAATGTGCAAGCTGTAGTTTTCCTTTTTTGCGTCCCTACAAATGTTTTTAAATCGTTATAGATGCCCCAACGAGTCTACATTCCGGGTAATCACGTCCTTTCGCGTTTGCACTGCTTCGACGAGCCGATGCGATTGTTCAACATCAACGTTTCATCGCTTGAAATGGGCTTTTGGTTCCTAGTCTCATCTCAACAGTTGGCCCGTTCTGATACTCCCGATAACCTGTTGCTAGACACACAACTTCATCGCGATGCGGGGCAAATAAAGGGTTGGTTGAAGCGCAAGGGGTTCAACATCAACGCCGACTGGTTGTGCGCTTTGGTTAGAGTCTGGCTGGATATCATCGCATATCAAATTTCGGAAGAAACGGCGTTCTATCGACATCTCCTGGATCTTCTCAGTCAGTTCGACGATCCTCTCGCAGTAGAGTTTGTCGCCGTGGAAGCGAAGATCAGTCCTGAAGGTATGGTTTGCACTGCCGGGGAAAAGAAATCACTATGCGAGGGTTTGCGCATAGACGGTGTTGAATTTCCAGGTATGAATCTTTGGGTGAAATTGCTTTCTCGGTGTGCCAAAGCATTGTTTGGCAACGAGCCGATTGAAGTATCTTTTGGCGTGGAAACACAGTTATCGTCGATACACGTCTTCCAATCCACGTTCCAAAAGTCGGTACTTCTTGTATCTGACAGTCAATTTGGTCAAATCAAGAGAATTGAACGGGGTTTATGTATTTCGCGTTCAGGTGCGACATTTAAAGATATCGTTAGGCGCGTATTGTCAAACAGTGTAGGGTTTCAGGAGTATGCGGTGATTATTTTGTATGCAGGTGTTAATGACTGTCAACGGGCGCCGGTTGAGGAACGCGAGTGTATGCAGAAATTGAAAAATTTCTTGCAAAACACACAATTTCCGGATGGGCAACAGGTCCTGGTGTGTCCCACGTTTTACACCGCTGAGGTCGAAGAATCGTTATTGTATGACCGCCGGCTTATTCGATTTGTTGGTAACACTAATGCATCTATCGTTGACTGGGAGGCTGTTGGCAATCCGTTCATGGTATCAACTGAACTGAACTATCGATTGTTTGAATCACGCCATAACTTTCATTTTAATCACGCTAGTATTCGCACAGCCTGGAAGATATTCGCAAAGTATATTCCAATGCTTGAGCAAATTCCGTACACCTTGCTCTCTGAAACGGAATTTTTTGCGGAGCGAAAGGGGTCTAACTACGGTCGAAAACGTCGTTGGCGGAAATAGACTTTTGGGATTTCGTTTGGGGGTTTTTTTGGATCGGGAATGTCAGAAACATATTGATATATGCAAATGACTTCGAATTTTTCTAAAGTAGCTATCGAAGATTTCACCCCAATTGCATTGAGACAAAAGTCAAGTTGGTCAATTGTCATTTTCGTTATTGTTAAGTTGCGTTGTGTTTGTGGTATCAAGCAAAAAGTCGTCATGATTTACGTTCTCGAACAGTTTTGAATAAGCTTTCAAGTTTCAAAAAAATACCCCAGTTTTCTTCCACATACGTGTGGATTATTTGCCAACGATGTAGCACTGCCCAGGCTGTACCACGAGAAGGTGATCCTCTCACAGCCCACCGCCCTACCGCCAAACCAGCCACCCGAACATCTGAAGAGCTTGGCCGTTAAATTCAAAATTTTCGAACGATTCTGTTTGATTGAAATAGTGTCAGCGAAAGTTACTAAAACATGTAAATTAACGAAATAATTGAAATTAAGCATATCTTTTGTAGTTACGATGCGGTGTAAGATGGGTACGGCTATGTAATGTTACGTCGGCTGCTATAGCGCTCAGTTAAAAGATCTTTCATGTGCGGCTGCGTTAAATACCATGTCGGCTATTGGAACTGAGCCCAGCCAAGGGAAGAACTACGAACAGGTACGTAACGCATCTGCTATAATAACAGCGTCCAGACAAGGGAACTGCTAGGTACGGTTGGGTTTGCATCGGCTTTCCTAACAGCGCCCTATCAAGGAACTGCTACGTACTGCTGCGCAATGCATCCGACATCGTAATAGCGCCCAGTCAAGGCACTGCTACGTAGACTGTTCATGCAATTGCTAATACGAAACTGCTACGTATGTACGGCTGTGTTAAATGCTATGTCCGCTATCGTAACTGCGCCCAGCCAAAGGAACTGCTACGTCCGGCTGCGCAATACATCTGCCATCGTGCCTACGCCAACCCAAGGGAACTAGTACGTACCCCTGCGTAACATATCGTAAAGCAAAGTGTGCAAAGGAAAACAATAAGGGTTACGCTTTTATGACATAGGTACAACTGGGCAACCGACAACCCAGTGACCCAGTGACACACCGAGGTGGTGACCCAGTGACCCGATGACTCAGTTCCCGACTGACCCAGTGTCCCAGCCAAAATAGAGTCTCATTTGACCCAGTGACTCAGTGGCCCAGTTCCATCTCTGCTTAATGCGCCTTGAATGTTGTGTCAGTGTTTTGGGTCAGACAGAAAACTTCGCGTGCGTCATGTACGGCAGTCGTTTGAGACTCGATGTTGTGGGGAAACGTTTGTTATATTCTTCGAGGTTTCGGTAAGGCGCTCGTATCAAATGTCCTTTCCATGTTCGCAAGCGTTGTCGGTGGTAGTCGAACACTCTATTATATATAACCTTGATACTGATGGCTGGATGCGGTTCAAAGCTCTTTCTAATCTAGAGCTTGAGTAAACGCAGTCAGGGTATGAAACATTGCATCTCTTACAGCGATTCTTCACCCAGCCGGAGGCCTTAGGTCCTGAGAAAGAGAGCTTGTATTTCGCTGTTGTTGATCTAATAACAACACTTCATGCATCAGGCAGCCGCGTTTCGGATACTGCAGTAAAGTCGTTGCACCGTGTTTGTATCATAGGCTTGAACCCCCCTCACGACGACGCCAATCCTAACCTGGGTGGCAGCCTCACTTTCCGAAGGATGCGAAATCCTCCAACAACGCACCGACGGCGCCAGAAAAATTTTGGCAAATATAGGCAACAATCGGGTGAAAATGAGCAAAAACTGAACCAAATTAACAAAAATTGGGGGAAATTTGCAAAAATTGGACGAAAATGGGCAAAATCGAATGAAATTTGAGTCCAAAATATTTCGCCACGTAGCATCTCCTACCTAAACAGGACTTCGGACCTCGCTTATGTATGGTCTGTGTGTATAAAATCGTACCTATGTACTTAACATAATTAATTTCTAAGCTGTTTTAAGAGGAATTGAATATTCTTGGTAAGTTGTCTTACACGTCCACGCCAAAATAATGTTCAAAACTTGAATCAGTAATGTACCCATATTTTGTAGTGTTAATTTATGATTATATAAAGGAACTAAGTGTTCGAAGTCCAGGAGGCAGCGGCGGAATACTCGGGGGGGGGGTGGGTGAGGCGTCGTCGTAGGTAAGGTGCCTTCAGCGCCTCCAAGGGAGCAGTGGACCGCATGTCAGGAGAGTAGCCGAGGTCTTCAGGAGAGGGTGTCGGACCCTCATGGGGTAATTCCCTACCCTCCACCAATGAGCATATATGTTTATAATTCAAAGTGTAGTTGATATAACGCATAACCTGCAATATCATTCCAGAATATTGTTGAATCCAGTATATATTTTCCATCTGTTTTACATTTTCGTTGTCACTGGAACCCAGTGATTGCAGTTACATTGAATTTCGTCAAATTCGGAGGAATTAATTATTCATGACACTTTAGTGCAGTGCTAAATTTGTTGTTTAATTTTCGTTATCACGGAAATCCAGTGATTGCAAATTATTTTAATTTCATATTAATCGAAGGCATTAATTTTATTCATGAAGCCTTAATTCAGTGTTAAAATAATTCGCTATTGGGTAAATAAATTTAATTTTGGAAGCCTGTTTTTGAAACACTAACACGTTGTAGCTTCACTTCACGTGGTATATTATTATTTCGCATATAAAAGAAAACCGAATGATATAGACTAGGGAAGACTTTTCTTTTCATTTATTAACTCTAATAGCGTTAAAATGCATGAGTACACATCGGGACAGCTTTTCCTTTGTCAAAATCACGAGCTAAATGGTGTCAAAATTTACATTCGCAATTCTGCCATCGATATCTGCGGTCTAGCGAAAGAGCATAGGTGCAGTAATACATTCGAACGCGATTTGCGTACGCGAACATTTTCACATGCCGCTAGTGTTTACAAGTCCATGAAATGACATGCACAGACTGACAGGCTGAGAATTTGCACTAATTCTTGCTTTCACTAATGGTGCCCCACTGTTATGTAAATTTCACAGATGTACGACTGCGATTCAGCAAAAATTCCATCATGGGGGTGGTCAAAGTACAGTATCATGGATGCGTTTAAAGTGAACATGATCAGTAAATCATTTATCAAAATAGTGGTCTTGAACATCGCCTAAGGGTTTTTGTATGGAAAACCGTGGTCGCTACACTGAAGAAAAATCAGTGTTAAGATTGCGACCTAACCTTGAGAAAAGAGTAAGCTTGGTATACGCGCCTATAACTTCCACATTATTGTATTTGTGAACAACTTTCGAAATAACGAAGAGCCAAAGCGTCGACCAACCAAACCAACAGCCAAACCAACAGTAGGCGACCGAAAAAAAACAAGCAGCAACTTCCCTTAATGCACTTGAATCTGCGTCTCTTGGAATTCAGCTGTTCAAATAGCGGCGTATCAACCAGAATAACGTAATCACTACCAGTAGGTTGAACATACAATTATGCCTAGAAACAATTGTTTATAATGAACATTTACTCTTTAATTCGAAATTATCGCAAATATGATTTGCTTTGCCAGCAAAAACGTGTTATCATTACAACCCAATTTTACAGTAAAAGTCACTGGTGATTCAGAGATTTGTAACTGATGCGAGTAGGCGTCAAACACTGTAGCGCACACTTAAAGCATAGATACTGTGATAAAGTTACACTCATTGTCATTTACTTGTCACATCTTTCTACTCACATGCTTTGAAGCTGGACATCATACACAAATTTGAGCCGCACAGAGTTATTTGAAATAACACCATTTACGAACATCTAACTAGTTGTGGTCATTGTTTTCGAAGAGGAAACTTAATATGATTTCCAGTAATATATGTTTCCGCCACAACTTTACTCCACTCTGTGCACGTTATTTTGTAAAACGAGTTTAATTATCTTCAGTGTGCAAATCCATATCCAGTTGCATGCTGGATGATAGAAATGTAGCATGATGAATACAGCAGTACATTAAAATGTACAATTGTAACGCAATACCGTGTAAAAGTTCTACTGTAGAAAACAAACCTAAGATTCAGCTATATGCTACGAAAATTATTAGTTTTATTGCGTAATACTTATGAACTAAATGGCCTTTCACGCTAATTTTAGAGCCTCAGACGAAATTTTCGTGGCAATTTTCCTAGTATAAGTCAACTACACTTCCAGTTTGTTGGATTTAGCAGACATGGTCTAAGTATTTCTAAGCTTGTTGAGCCTTAGTGATAGAACTGAAACATTCTATCTCAATCGCATAGTCATCTATCGGATGTCTGACTGTACGGCTGATTGTGATACATGAGCATAATAGAGTTTAGGGTGATTTGTTGCAGACACAACCTAGAACAATTGCAGGAACGTGGTTTTAAATTCAGTAAACTTCATTTGTTTTCAATCAATTTGAGTTCAATGTACTGCCAGATTGCTTTATCATGAATAATAATCAATAGTTCAAACGCCTTTCAAAAGTTCAGTTACTACACACACCTTTATACGCTACCTAGTAGCGTTTTAATAAATTCTCACATAATGGTGTGGTCTATGATCAGGGACCTCTGTTCAAAAATTATCAGGATTTTCAAGAATTTTCAGGATTTCAAGAATTCAGGGATTTCATAAGAGGGCCAAGTTTGAATTTCTTGACGCCTTCATCACCTCTAGGACGACATATTGTTATCATATGGCTTATATGTCATCTGGTGATTAGTTAACTTGCACAGTTATGCATTGTCCGCAATCCGCACCCTTTATAGGTTGGGTTACACAGTTAGGGTAGGACTATTAAGCCGACCATACAGCGCTGTAGGGGAGAGAAAAATTTTAGTAGTTTTGAGCAAAATAACAAAAATTGGGCAAACAGTATAACGAAAAGTTGGGGAGATGGACTAAAGTTTTGGTTACCACCATAGTCAACCCCTTGCCGTGTGCTGTTCGTTTTACACTCCTTCGGTCCCCTGCTCGCCGACACCATCTACTCCCTTAGCCTTCGGGCATTTCCTCTGTATATTTTACTGCTAGACGATATACAAGTTTAAGCTGCCAAGCTATATTTATATCCATTAAAGTGCCAACTTTGTTCTTCCTTCAGATTGTTTTTGCTATCATGAAATTATATATTCAATTTGTCGTAATCTATATTATTCTTACAATGAAGTCATTGAGCGATGCATATCAAAACCAAACATCTAAAAACGATAGTCCACACGACGATACTAAAAACAAGACAGTCTTTTCTGTTACACCTGAGCCCGATATAACACGCAGTCAACATAGAGACATCCTAACTCATTACGCACGACACCTCTATGTACAGTTGTTTGAAGCGTACAACAAAGATATTCGACCAGTATTCAACTATTCATCTGTCATTGTCGTAAAATTGGGTTTTTCCTTGACAAATATTGTTGAATTAGTAAGCTTTATCCTTGTATCAGTGTATGCAAGTTGATAAGGGCAAGGTAATTCAATAATGTGGGTAACAATATCTTTTGATACGCTAATTCAATCCATCTTTTATTTGTTAGACACCGTGTTATATCGCTACTGGATATAGATTGTTCACTGTGATCGGTTATAATATATTAATTTCAAATCATTCTGAAAATATTTTTAGTAATTTAAATGAAATAACATTTATATGAATAAGGCAGATCTTTAATTAACTATTATGACTGTTTGTTACATCTTTTAAAATATTTTTTCAATTTATTTTCGAGGACGCCGATTACAAACATATGTTTAACGTTTCCGAATTGTCTGTTTTTATCTACTATATATTTTTTAACCCAATACATACAGTTCCTTAATATGTCTTCCAGGTAAAAAAGCTTAAACCTGGTAGCAAGTAAAGATATATAGCTTTTTCCGCGCTTTCAGTATTATATTGCTGAACTTTGGCTTCAATCTATGGAACATGAAGTGAAAGCTGTGATGACTTATTGTGGACTATGGTATAATGTACTCTATTATATCCTAAAGGTTGTAATGGACGGGATTAAGCCATAGCGTCGCCGTTTGGCAGTGGACGGTAGCAAGCAGGGAAATATTCTAATGTCACCGTTAGTAGTACTGGTGGACTAACGCTTAACGTCAGATTCTTCGGGAGAAAATGTAGCATCACATACGCACTATAATACGTTGGTATCGTCCGGGAGATCCTCAGAGTTGGCAAAACTTCCCCCCCCCCGCACTCGATATTTATGTTAACCGTACCCCAATTTTTGTTAATTTTTAGTGTTATTTTCCGAAGGCCTTTGGCGCGCCGTGCTGGCGGAGAAAGGTAGTAGAAGATGCGGAGCATATAGGAACGAGGTGGGGTACATATGCTTTGAGGAGTGGCTCGACTTTTGTGGGGTAAGCCCACATATCGACATCTGTGCTATAATCATATCGTTCAACTATATATCGTAAAAAATCCTCATCAAAAACAAGTAACCGTGTTTTTCTCATTTTTCAAATATGTATAAAAGGATTTCAGGATGAAACTCGGGAAGCACTCACATTAAAGGGTTGGCTCGAAATGGTTAGTTATATAATTAGAAAGTTATTTGCTGTGTAGGGGAACCCTAATACTTGCCATCATCTCAACGCACTATATCTTCAACGCATAAAACAGCTGTGTTTATGCACTTAGCTGTGTTTATACATTTTACTTGAGCAACTCAAACACAGTAGGCGAAACTTGTATCAAACAATATCAAAGCCTGCATATAGGAAGACCAAAAAGTAGAAAATTGTCTGCTGTGTTTGAAATGTAATAATTGTTTTCGATTCTAAAACAGCTAACATGCTTAATATATATAGTGCATTAATTCCAAAATGACCTTTATATATTCGACTGTTACAAAACTGCCACACAAATTGTGTAGCAGATTATGCATTTGTTATGATAATACAGCTCAAATTTTAGAATTTGTATCTAAACGTTCATGGAATCATTTATCATACACAAAATGACAGTTTAGCCTTCTGTTTCCTCACGTTCATGTCGTATTGGGCTTAAACAAAGTGAATTGTTTCCTGAACTCATAACCTATATAATATCATCTAAGACTACGAGAAATTATATGTGATATTTGTTGCGATCGTTATTTTCCTGTGAACAAAAATAATCAGTTATTTCTTACAAATCTGTACAGAAATGTTCAAATTATGTTACATTAAAGGGTCTGTAGCTTCAAATTTGTCTTAAATTTTGCACAATTCAAATTCAAAAAGCATTATACACGTCAAAATCATACAGTGTCCGTAGTTTTGGCATTTATAAAACCAGAAATTTATCGCAGATGATCTAACAAAGAGGTTACTTTATTAGTTATAAACTATGGCCTACTATAATTGTTGTACTGGATGTCGGTATTTAAGACTTTCACATAAAATGCATTGACCTGGCTCAAACAGAAGCAGCAAGATTCAATATGGCAGTTCTTCTTAATGTCATCATTTAGTCGGTAGTACTGTTTTTGCTACACATTTACTGTGAAATGATTCAATGACCAAAATTGAAAACACTATAAAACCAACGCTTGATGCAATTGCATTTTGACTGTGCCTTTTGCAATTGCATTTTTAGGAATGGCTAGACCAGTTTCTAGTTTGGAATCCAATGGAATACTCGAATATTAACTCTCTACGAATACCAACCGATAAAATATGGCTACCGGATATTCGCCTGTACAACGAGTAAGCCAAGCTGGCCTTTTTTATTGTGCAAGTATAATTATTAAACCATTTTTACAATAATAATGTAGCGATAACGACGTTGCTTCTGACATAATTGGCCCAATTACCATTTTTTTGGAAATAGTTTATCCCAATGAAATGCGCTAAAAGTTGAAAACATAATGCCTATAAATAATAACTCTGCTCAACGAAAATACTTAAAATGGGTCACCACTGGATCAATATTTAGCAAAAGAGAAATTTCGACTGAATAAAGGAAGAAATTATTGTTTCGTTAGTCATGGTTCATATCGGCGTTGAGACAAATATTAGCTTTATATGAAATAAATTAGTTAGCCACCTAAAACTGGAGTACTGCTGTAAAGCAATATGCATATCATACCATTTTATGCAAACACATTTCAGTGTGTCCATAACAGAGCAAATAACGCCGTCTAATATTCGTGCCACGGTATATTATGACGGTACGGTTTTTTATGCTCTACCGGTCACGTATGTCAGTTCTTGCCGTGTCCAAAACAGTGCCAGTCTACAAATGCGTAGCTGTTCGTTGAAACTTGGATCTTGGACATACAACGGTTAGTTAAGCGATGATACAAAGTATTTCTTGCCATAACATAAGCTATTTTATTTTCGTCTACCACTAGTTCATTGTATATATTTTTAGGAGAAACTAAACATAATTTAGTTGTTACTAGTATTGCACCTGTGTTTTGTTTACTAAAAAGTCTCTACGATTACTGTGTTTTGTGCGTCCTAGTAATAAATTCGCTGATTAACTCTTGCTATAAAGGTTCAAAAGTATTACTCAATCATTGTCCATCAATATAGTTTTAGTATTTTCAAACAACATTTTAAGTCTAGATTACATGGTTTGTAGCTACTACTTATTAAACTAATCTATTTCATATTATACCCTGCATTGTACACGTCTTACGATATCCTATAGCAATGAAATGTTGTTCATGGTGTCAAATGGTGTAAAATATTGCGAAATAGTCATTTAAGTTAAAGCAGCGTTTCATGTAAATGACGCCATCACGAGTTAACGCACAATGCCATAAAAGTTCTGTTGATTATATTGCGCTAAAAGAATTGTGAATACAAGATAGTGAATATTAAATATTAGTTTGTTTTTCCTTCAAAAATCGTTTTTACTTAGCAAAGAATTCGATAGAAGTTTTATTACAAGTTTATTGCCAAATCAAGCGAACCCTAAAGTCGCTGAAAAAATGAAATTTCTTTTGCTTGCTGTAAAGCGATGACGCACTAAAAGATGCTGTATTAAACTATGTTAACCTTTGCATCAGTCAAAAGCTGCCGAAATCGTTACCCAAAATAAGTAAGATCCTCAAGATTTGTTGAAAGTACTATACAGCGGAAGCCATATGATAACATTGTTTCGCTATTTCTACATGTGCTATTATTGTTTAATCTTTAGTAAAGCATTAAGCACTCATGGAAAATCAGTAGAAGGAAGAACGTTTCAGGACACATTGGACACTGCAAAAATGTGCTTCTTTAATAAATTTTGTTCGTGTCGTACCAATATCGTGTGCGGCTAATTGGTCATGAATACTATTTAGAGTATTCAAATTTGAACTTATCAGCTAATTTACTATAACTTATACTCTCAGCTAATTCCACTGATAAAATAAAAGTTTATAGTGCATATGTAACCAGTCATAAAATTAAGAAGCGCCCAACAGCCATCAGTAAATGGAAACTGGGAGAACTGATCTCTATATTCATATCAAAAAACATTGATAATGCAAAAGTTGACTTGCTACAACATAGATGAACATATTGACCGTAATAATTGTCAGCGCTATATTATGCAAGCGAAGCAAGAAATTATAAAAAAGACTTTTGAAATTTTACTTATTATAAATTCGCATAACTTATTTTCAGGATTTCAAGTTGACGTGACAAATCGAAGCGAAAATATTGATGTCTCAAATTATTACATTTCATCGAAATACGCACTCAAAGAGTCTTCTCTCAAACGACAATTGGTCACATATACCTGCTGTCCTGAGCCATACCCAGATATAGTAGGTCGATCGGGATACGTAGCTGACTTTGTCTTTATGAATATATAAATTTTGGAGTCGATATCAATTTATAAATTGTCAGATTTCGACAGAACCTAATCATTTTTAATGTTGAAAAAAAAGCCGCAAGGATATATAGTTGCTACTGTAGCTCTTCATCTTGCATGCATCATTGGGTTTAAATAATGCATACTGGGATCGTTTCCTATCATATCGTCTAGATTAGCCTAAATAATATTGTGGCCGAGTTATTAGAAGCCGTAAAATTGTCAAATTCGATTATAGTAACAAGTTTTTTCGAGTCCATCAAGCGGTGAAATTGTTTTCGGTTTTTCTCAAGCTCTGAATGATACGCCATACCATTTACGAGATAAGTCAATAATATGTTGTATAGTATGCCACTTGATTAAACAAGCTCTAAAATTCATGTTATTGAAGGTAAATCTACAAAAGTAATGTGTATAATATTTTTCAGACACTATTTTTATTAATGGAGAAACGCGTTAGTGTTATTTCACTGATCAACGCATTAATCCCAAGCGCATTGATTTCGTTTATGGGCCTTCTCACGTTCTCGTTAGCTGATGAACGCAATCAAATAACCGCAGTTATCGGGTTGATTTTGTGCAACATGTTGCTATTCATTGGAAGAGAAATGCCAATAAGCACCGGAAACTTAGGTTGGTGGTGAAATTTGTTGTGCCGGTGCCTATATGCATTTGGTTCAACCGCTTCAGCTAATATCGCACTACGAAAAAGGAATTGTTATATAATGAATGACTTAAAATTACCATATAATGTTTTCTCAACGAAGGCTCCGTATCTTATATCTTACTAAATCGCAGCAAATTGCATTTTTCATAGCAATTTACATTGTGGTAATAGAACATGTACCTACCAATATGTTGTGCCGAGACTTTATTATAACAAACATTGTTGAAAAGTATGATACTCGATCCTACTTATGTATTCCACCTTATACTAAAATGTGGCTGTTCTTCAACCTATCTTCCATGATTTGGCAAAGTAAACAGGTCGCAATGATTAATTGGATTGAAGCAGTAACACGAGCCAATGTCGATTGCTATTGCTGCTGTAATCTCACTGGATATTGGCGTGTTGATAGCTAGTATCACATGAAACCTTGGGAAAAGACGACTGCACACCACGCAGCCTCTGGGGGCATATACCCATGCAATCTTTTGGGCAGTAAGCCGATAAACTACCAACTCACCGGATAAGGTAAATAGATGGGTATACAGAGTGTCATACTAATCTACAAAATTTGTTATAATTAAACCTGGGTTGTAGAAAGCAAAACATTGATTTTACGGCAATAAACTTAAGCAATCGGCGTGTAATGTTAGTTATCTGTCTTATTGTGCATGACATTAGTGCCCAAAATTTTACGTGCCATAAATTCGTAATATTAGTGCCCATACTACTAAGGCTGGCGAACTGCCAACAGTTGGCCGGCGGCTCAACCGCTGACCCATGGCGTATGAACGGCTGACTGCTAATAAGCTTTACTTGCTACCATAGAAATTGAATTTTCGTAAATGTTAAATTCAGCATTTATTCAAATATTTGCTCGATTACATAAGGAGGTTTTGGAAAGCGTACGATACAATGCAACAACTACAGTGCCAAATCGACCACCCTGGCAGGCTGTAGCTAGACTGTACCATATTTAGTATTGGGCGAAGGATAGTTTTGTTGTTTATAATGGCATATTGTTGCATATTTGCTTTGTAACAAATACTATATGTATCTAAATATTGCTACGGTACAAAATTGTTGCATGGCACGCTGGATGTTGGTGATTACATCAAAAAGCCTCGGTAGTATGATTTAATTCACTTGCTATACATGACCATAAACCGCAGCCGGCACACCGATTCACATAGATGTTTACCAACGGCTTTCGCAGTCGTTTAACGGACCGTTACATACAAAAGACCGTATGCTAGACTAGTTACATACCCTGTTTCGTAGATACGTGCAACTGTCGGCTTTTGCATTCATTTTGGAGTAATAGAGGCATATCGAACTGTAATAGACTTATGGAGTTCTGTCAGACCAACAGTCACTGGTAAATACTGTTCATTTAATTCGCCATGCGGAAGATATTTCACTTAAAATTTTAGGCTTTATGAGAATACCAATTTAATTAGGTATGAATTTTTTTCATTATATTTATTATTCATGCGATCTGGTTGGAATGTATATTCTTATATGCAACGGACATTAATGTAATCGTGTGTCATTTATATAATTTTAAACTCGGCTTTTTTCGCTTAAAACTTTTCTATTATAATATGTGTGATAAATTTTTTAGCAGTACTGTAAAATTGTTACAGAAGTTTATCAAAATGGAGTATTAGTCTGCCTTTGCTTCGCATTCGTAATCGCGATTATCAGTCAAACAATCAAACACCACTGTCAGATCGCAACAATGATGCCGGATTGTGTGAAAAAAGGAATGCAAGCACTCAATAAATATTGTCCTTGTTATGGTAAAGTTGTATTTATAATACTATCCCATCAGTAAGTACTAAAATTAAATAATTTAAAAACTACACTAAGTACTAAAATTAATTAAATTAAATAATCGCACCTGAATAAAAGACATCGCTTGCTAGAGTCAGAACCAATTGGACGATTATGTTTTACTCGCAGAATACATTTGTGGCGCAAAAATCTTTGTGACAACTCATTGAACAAACAATTTTGCTGCCTGGCGCTATGTTAGTGTTTTTTACAATGAGCAGTATATAGCTTGAATAAATAAAAGTCAAAGAATATAAATATGAAGGGACGATACTTTTATATGATCACTGTTATTTAAATGAGGGTACAAAATATTGACAATGTATAAGTAATTTTTGTCGCTTTAGGTCTGACCATGCACACATAGAACTTCGTAACATTGACTTATAAGTCAAATTTTCACATATTCGTTCTGTCGTCAAATATGATGAGAAAAATAACGATGTTAAAAAATTATACCGCTTAAAATAAACCAAGGATGAACTGTGCAATCAATTGGAAATTGTCAAAAATGTTCAGATAAAATAGATTATTACATAGCTAAAAACTGAATTTATTAGGACCGTTTGAAATCATGCATTTGAGTGCCGCTGTAAATCTTATTGTATCCGTTCTAAAACAAACTCAACCTGATATTCAAAAATATTTTTCAGTTTTAAGCATTAGAAATCTAAATGCACACAAGAGAAATAATTAGTCTTTATTATTGAACAAAAGAGTTAGTGAGTATGGAATTCTGTAAAATAGAAACGAAAGCTTGTACATAAATTGTCTAATCCTAATTATTCGGATAAACTGTATCTTTGATTTCAGGAACAGTCGCCGAAAACTTCCTACCCAAAGAAGCATCTACTACTAAAGAAGCT
Organism: Trileptium ribeirensis; assembly: GCA_030248225.1. Lineage (NCBI taxonomy): Eukaryota > Metazoa > Nematoda > Enoplea > Enoplida > Thoracostomopsidae > Trileptium > Trileptium ribeirensis. The sequence goes on from JASANE010014286.1 coordinate 17,376, forward strand.
ACAACCTTGGCCACACTTATAAATAAAATTGGTCAATTTGTTTATTTGGTGTTTTTCATTGGAATTTCTGCATTTCTAGCACATGATCTTGCGTCAGTATCTAAGATTGCATGGATTTAAAAATCACGAACGCAAAGAGTTTCACAAATAGCCACCAAATGAATGTCACTTTTTAGATACAGACATCTACAAACCCCTAGTGGAAGATGCAAAAGGCACCAGACATATCTTTAGACCAAAAATGTTATCCACAACAAAATTCTGTTCTGTAAAATATCGTGTGTATTTATTCCAACTGATGTTACGGTAAAATCTGGGAAGGATTTCTGATGTTTTTTAAATAACAGTCTATCTAGTTATAAAAAAAATTTTGCTGCAGATTCATGCTTACTTAGTACAATTGCATATACAGAAATGAGCAATAAGCATATTGGTTTTGAAACTTGAATTTGTGTTTGCAGTTAGTTTGATGTATAAATCGACTGATCGCCTCACAAGTAAAGGACCATAGAAAGTTTTAGCCCCAGATGATCTATGTCGGATTCGACCGCTTTATTACAAAGCAAATGAATGAAGTAACAAAACGATTGACGTCATTTTAGCTTCAAAATATCACATTATAAATTATAGCTATACATATACATTTTGACTATCCAAAAAATATTTTTAATATTTGAGTAAAGCATAACTTGTTGATTCGAGAGTTCGGAATAAAGACTTGTAAAAAAAGTATGATGCTCGATCGTCCCATATGCTGGCAACCCCAGCGGTTTCTGGAACATATCGGATACTCCAATTACTCCTACGTTGTGTCAGCAACGAGATACACCAGCTGCCACTGAGATACAAACAAAAATACCACTCATCGGTGGGCGGTGTTACTGCTGTTATCTCGATGCCCAGTTATCATTCTGGTAGCTATTACCAAGCACGGCACCTTGGGGTTGCTAATAACTTCTAAAGATTCGTTGAGGCATCCTACGAACATCCTCGCTGGTAAAGCTGAAGAATGACTGCATCATTCTATAAGACAATGTATATGAGTAATGACCATGAGCAATATGACGGCTTTTAGTGAAGTAATTGTTTCGGCAAAATTTGCACGCTTTACGCATACATACTAAGGCTTCAGCTACACCCCTCCTAGACTTCGGACCTCGGTTCATGTGTGGCTTTAGTTCTTAAAAGCCCAATAATTTCTTTCCCAAAAATCGATCTAAAGTTAGTTTAGATAAACGTGGCTAGAATTTGACAATTTTTTACTTCACAGCGTGAATACGTTTGATCGGATAAAAGAATGCTGTACTTTCGAAATATATATCTCATTCGGTTACTCAGAGTATGGCATATTCATTATATATATATTATTATATATATATATATAATTTAGAAATATAAGTTTGTTCCAGACGTGTGTTTAATTGATTGTTGGGAATTTATTATTAATTTCGCCATGATTTTGCTGCTGGAATCACGGAAATAGATGTAAGGATGATGATAACTCCTATAGAATATCAAAATTTATGAATTTTTTCTTGAGTTATCGCCAAAAGTAAAGCCTTATGTTAAGCCTCACTAGTGAAACCAACAAGCGAAACAGTGACATGCTCTACAGAGCCTACGAGTCTTACTCAGTGGAATAAATCGTTTGCTTTTTTAACTAATCTGTTTTATCTCATTCGTTAAACAAAACGCTGTCTTATGACCTGCTTTAATTAAATTATCATCGCAACAAAAAAATCATAAATTTAAAGAAATATTTGATTTAACCTTCTAACGCCTAAAACTGCTTATTATGCTATGGTATACAGAACCAAGCCTGGCGTCATGGATTAAACCCGGTTGGTTTGATTTTAAGCCACTAGGTTATTAACGAGCTGTTACGAGGTACGTCTAGAAACTTCGCTTAATCGAAAAGCGATCTTATAGGAACACAACTACAAACATTTTGATTGACACACCGTTTCGCAATTAACACTGATGCCAGTTGGTAGCCTTATAGTCATTTAGCGAAATTTAACGGGTAAAGCACATAGTGTGGTCACAGGTTATAAATGTTAGTAATTTACAGCTTCTAAATAGTATGCAATCAAATCATTTCCAAATACACACAAAACCTGTCCATCAAATATTGGTATTTATTTTAAGTGAAATTTAAACCTGTTTTAATGAAAAATCAAGTTTACAATTTTATTTAATATGAATTAATAATTTAATAAATGTAATATATAATATTTTATATGATTTCTTTTGTTTTATAATTTTGCTTCTTTTAATTTTTATGCTGCTATGGATTTATACTTTCAGTATACAGGCAGCTAAAGACGTGTTGTTCAGTCCCAATCCATTTGCAAACATACTGCATATATATAATATTTCATATGATTTCTTTTGTTTTATAATTTTGCTTCTTTTAATTTTTATGCTGCTATGGATTTATACTTTCAGTATACAGGCAGCTAAAGACGTGTTGTTCAGTCCCAATCCATTTGCAAACGTACTGCATATATATAATATTTCATATGATTTCTTTTGTTTTATAATTTTGCTTCTTTTAATTTTTATGCTGCTATCGATTTATACTTTCAGTATACAGGCAGCTAAAGACGTGTTGTTCAGTCTCCAATCCATTTGCAAACGTACTGCATATATATACTATTTCATATGATTTCTTTTGTTTTATAATTTTGCTTCTTTTAATTTTTAAGCTGCTATGGATTTATACTATCAGTATACAGACAGCTAAAAACGTGTTGTTCAGCCCCAATCTATTTGCAAACGTACTGCATATAAACAGTTCGCACTTCATCTAATCCGATCCGATCCCATAGGGCATGCATAATGTTATCGAATCCGGATCGGATAATGTGATTGTGAAAAATATACCCACATACATATGTGATGCAGGCTAGGCGATAAATTTGGTTGTATCTGGCCACATGAAATGTGAACGCGGCGTAACGAATGGGTTGCTGTGAATTCACGCATGGCTTGCTGTGAATTCAGTAATGCAAGAACGGCTCAGCCAAACGAAACAGGATGATATTGAATAAATAAACTTATCCAACTGTATATCCAAATCGCTGACTGCACTGCAAGCCATTCTATAGCTGTTGGATAGTTGCCGAATATTATATTGTTTCTTATCATAAACGTTCCATTTCTTAGTTTTCGATAACTTAGTTCAGCACTTAGGGTATTTAGCTATAAATTTGTTGCATGCCAAATCATTCACGTTCGCCTATTACCGATATTATAACCATTGCACTATAAGTCTTCATAACACTCTTACTAACAGAATTTCAAACATAAACTCAGTTAGTTTTATATGTACATATTGTAATAAAAGTTGTAAACAGCATTGTAATCATTGTATGAAAGCGAAATGCATAACGAAGCAATGTATTGGAAAACATAATTTGCTTGCTTAGCACAAGCTCATGCTTTTACTAACAACCTTTTTTATTATAATTACCTCTGTCAGATTTGTATAGGCCGTTTCTATGGGACACGGGTTACCAAACAGAATAAATAATATAGTGCACGGTGCAATGCTTTATGCTATTATATATTTCATTGCAGTGTTCTCATGCATGTATACGACCTCATATGCCAGCACTGTATAATGCAGTTACAACTATAGTTGTCACTTCGATAGGCAATTTGGTTCAGTGGAATTACTGTGACTGAGAAACAGCGGAGTGTACTAAACTATATTATTGCAAATTGTTCTATTTACTAATTTTTGTCAATGTCTGATGTTTCCCCTGAACATGTGTTAAAGTAAATGCGGCAAATTTTCGGTAGAATTAATGTACATATGCCATCTTAAAGTAAGCTCCAGTGTGGTTCGTGTGGAATCGCTTGTTTGCAGTGAGCTGTTCAATTTATTTCCAGCCCTTCTGTATATCTATACCATTTTGTCAATGTTTAAGTTTTATTTGTATGATCATGTATTAATCATGTCAAATTGACGTCGCTTTTTGCAACAATAAATGCTTCCATGCTTAATTCTTGGATTGCCGTATCAAGCGTAATTTGTCGATCAAGGCAAATATTTATTATAGCTAGGTGATAGCGACTCGATATATTTATTGTCTCTAGGCTGTATTCGGAGTACACGGAGCAAAGGTCCACTAAGTATCCAAACTGGATAAGCCTGGATCTAAAGTTTAAAATGCTTTATCTCACTTGCTTTGTATCTCATCAATATATAAGCAAACTAAAAATGTTAATAGTTAAGAAATAATTTCAGTTTGACGCAATTTCCCGTTCAAAGCAATTTCCCGATGTGCTAGGCAAAGCACTTTAATACTTAAATTTCTGGCAGATTACGTCGTAGTTTAATCCTAATGCGCGCACAATTGGTTTAGACTCGGTTTGCTCGTTGCTCAAATCTAAATCGCAATTGATACACAGGAACAAACTTTATTTTGTGGCACCCACCAACCTATATTATATTGTGGCACCCACCAACCTCAATATTCTGTAACACAAAAGGTGAAAATCATATTCATTATTAGCTGGAAAGTAACAACTTTGATACGGCTCATTAGTATTCCAGAATGTACTACTTCGAATCAGTTCATTCTTATTACATAGTCGTCGATATGTGACATAAATTTTTACTGAACAACAAAATGGGATGATCAATGGGTGCCACAGCAGATGTTTATTTCGCATCTCTTTTAGTACAACACATCCAATTAAACAAACAATTCGGTGGTGGCAACATAATATGCTGAATGAATTGAAAATGTAGTTAATTTTTAAATATATTTCAGGTTGTTAGAAATGCCTAATCGATCTGAGGTCCCGACCGACTTCAAAATTTGTCGGGAGCGCTGGAGAGATCCAGGCCTTTTAAACTGCTCCGATCCGAACTGTCAATTTAAATTTTTTCCTAAATTAAGTTTGCTACGCAGAGTTACTATGTAATTCCTTAACATATGCTACAATTGCATTTCTCTAAACATAATGATGTCAAAACTGGCTTTAAAAATAAGCCTCGGTGAATTAGTTACACTGTTAAACAAAATATTTTTGTTAACTGAAAAAATATTTTTGACTTATTTGGTCCTGACCATGGGCTGACCGGACAGGCCAGTCTAAAAAATTATTCAATATGCATCACTAGTATTTACGTTAATCGATATTAGTAGGCCCGAGCTTACTATTTGTTTCATATCTGCTTCATAGACAACATTAGTAATTAGTATATAAAAAGCACCTGCTGCATAGAAAAGAACTGCGTGCTTGCCATGACTAAATATGCATTTTTACTATTTTTCACGATGTTTACGAAGACATAACTTTTAGCCGCAAAATCAGAGAGCAGACGAAAAATCGATTTCTGAAAACAGCGCCAACGTTTCTACCAAAGTATAAATTTAGCCCAATTTGAGAAGTATTTCGCTCTCAAATATTTAGTTAAACTTGATAGATTGTACCTTGTTAATTCGTATCAGTTCGACGAAACTATATAGACAGTTTCGATATAAGGAAAAGGAAGAAAATAATTTTAATATTTATTTTTAAAATATATCTGGAGTGCAAACAACGATTTTTTAGGTTTGTGCAACAAAATGATGGTTTAAATAAAAATAAAACCTTCATTTCAAAGAGCTGTTTGAAACACATTTTGCGCTTAAATATTGTAAGAAAATTTTATCCCACAAACTTGTTTAGAATTTTCGCAATGCAAAGATGCTATCATCTAAAATTGTTAGGACTGCTTGACTAAAATGAAACCAGGAAAGTAACCGTTTGTAAAACAATGGGACAACTTTCTGCTGAAATTGTCGTAAGTAGTTGTGATTAGAATGTATATGACGCTAGAGCTATAGCTTTGAGCTAAGACCAACGCAATAAATTATTGATACCACTTTAAGGTTGAACCAAGCTATGTGAACCGTGAAAAATACTGGAAAATTTACGTGGTCAGAATATTTTTACGTGCCGTGCAGGTTACTTGAGGCACCACGCAATAACGTGTTCAAGAAAAATCTTGACGAAGAGAGTGACATTCATGTTACACGACGGTTCGATTGGAATTCGCTGCCGTCTTTAGATGTGCTTAATTTATAGGCAAAGCGCTAAGCTACGACTTTTGTTTCACTTTTATACTCGACACCGAGGGTTTCATTCATTCTCTCTGCAGAACCTATGTTCGTCCCAAGACATTATGTCCCAAGTTCGTACCAGTCGGCAGCCGTTGATATTAGCCATACACGCTCATAGGGTTGCAGGGTGGTAGCCCTGTGCCTCGGACCTTCCTTTTGCATCGAAGCACTGACTTCCCTGTAAGGTTGTCCAACAGCTATGGCGGCGCAGCAGAAGCCGAACCTACAGGTGCCGAAAGCGCTGCTCAACCCCCATTGGCTGTCCGACCCTCAAGAGGAGGCCGAAGTCCTCCCCCTAGGACCTAGCTACCTTCTCTTGAGACCTTGGACCTTGAACTTGTATGATGTTAGTGATACAAAGCTAGTTCAAAAAGGCTGAGCGGGACAGAACAAAACGTTGTATCACACAGTTACAACAAAACTTTCACTCGAGAACAAATCTGTTACAAACGGTCGACTTTTGCACATCATAAAAAGCGGAAAATCGTCAAAAAGGTTTATGCTACTCCACTACTATACCATACCTATAATGCCATGAAGGCACAGCAGACATACGCTTCCGTAAAGTGTTCATGATGATTAACACTTCATATATGTAGTTGTGTAGAATATACTGATGAACGTCGGCATGTGTAGTGAGGTGTTTTCGTGGTCACTATCGCAGTATTATATTTGAATGTATCAGACGATGTTGGGTAGTACTGTATTCCCTGAATAGCTTGTAATGACAGATATTTGGGGATTTCGGGAGCCATGCAGTGCAGCACAATAAAGCTATTGGATTCCGCATACCTTTTTGCCATCATATTTTTTTCTATTTTTAGCTTGATAGAAAACGAAATCTTTGTATATCTTGAGAATCGTTTCCATTGCCAGGTGAATTATAAATTGTTGGTAACACCAATCTCATCTTTCCGTAGCCACAATTTGAAAAAATTTAAACGCTGATAATCCACAGTGTTATATCAACATCTATAAAATGATTTTAAAAGAATGCTAAAAAATTAAACCATAATGAATCATTTGTGGCGATATTCATCTGCACTTGTGTTGTAGTACATTAATTTAAGGTATAAATGCTGGGGCTCCACCTTACCGCGCCTGTTTGCTGGGACTTTATGACATAAATTATATTTGATAAGTAAATAAAAGTCGAGGAAGTCCGTACCTACGTAGCAACGTACAACAGCCGGCACCGCGTCCACACTGCGACTGAGTACCGTCCGTCAGCCTGAAAAACAAGTGAGCACTATAATTACGCTGAAACAATATTCACTGCTATTTCTTCACTCAATTGAACACTGAATAGACCAACATCCAATTTTTATAGTGCCACAATTACATTTTGTTAAATGTCATAATCTTACGAAATATTAATTCTTTTCTTCAAAAAATATAAGATATTTCTACGCCTTAACTACACCGCCGCTTTGAGCGCCGATCTCCAGAAACCACAACAAAAAGTATCAACGTAAAAATACAAATTAAATATGCTTTGTTACATATATCTTACTGTTCCTCGCTGATGATGGGTGCCATTGCTAATTAAATCTTGTTCCGGTATATTGAGCGGCTCTCGTGAGCTCGTAACATTCATAGCCCCGAACGTATACTTTTATCTTCTACGCCACGGCACGTCGGTTAATGCACGTTCCATTTCTCGTGCGACAGTGGTATGACTCCATGTCTCAAAAGCACAACGGTACCTTGTTTATATTAGAGAAATCTTCAAACCGGCATAAGTTGAGCATACGACATAGGCACATTGATGTGAAGATATCGAGATGCCCATTGTTGGTGTCCTTAGCTGCTCAAATTACGTAAGCGTGTGGGAGTAACGATTCAACAGCTGCATGGAAATACAAGCGAAACATCACTGCGTGACTTAAGGCGTTCATTAAAGCCTGAAAACACAGCCGGTGCTTTGCGGATGCTGTGTCGAATTTCCAATGTTGTAGCACCACTGCTAAGGACCATATAGCTGAGTAACGAAAAGTCGTCGACTGTATGAAAATTTTATATGCACTATTATATATTATTGTATATATATTTATTTTATTTATTATATCTTATTTTTTATATTTAATATATTTTTGCGAAGGACCATATTGCTGAGACACGAAAAGTCCTCAACTGTATCAAAATGTTATAGATATTATATATTACTATACATTTATATATTTATTTTATTTATTATGTCTTCTTTTTGTATATTATATTTTTATTTTATTTTATTAAATAATTAATTGATATTGAATAAATTAATATAAAATCAATTCGTTAATTTATTTATTCATTAATTGTTAATTGTTTATCTATTAATCAATCTAATAATTATCTAAATATTTAATTAATTAAGTAGTCAATAGTTTAATTTTTTAGCCATAGCAGGTGAAATAAATACAAAACTTGTGTTACAAAACATTTGTCACCTTCGCTAGAATCGTAACTATGTAAACAACCTCGCAAATTCATCTATTTAATTGTCAGGGAAAGCCGTCCCAGGCGAAAACGCTTTCCCTTACCACCGTTACGTTGTTATATCACTTCGTATTGGTCGGTCCTGACATCACCGCATAGTTGCACTGCTCCAGGTCCGCGTGCCGATGTAAAATCTGGTCTTTTTATGTGTCGTATTATATTGTTACACAATTGTTTTCATTGTTGTATTTTGCGTATATTTGATCCTCTGTTGCATTGGCTTGAACTTAGCTTTATCTTAAAGCGCACTTCGACTCCAGCCCTTTGTACTTCTTTTCTTATGCTGGTAAAACGATCAAACTGTGGGCAGCTAAGGATTCTGCTTATCTTATTTTTGTTTATTTCGTTTATGTCGTCACCACTTATCTTACCCACTAATAATTAAAATGCGGCAAATATACTTACACAGATAACAAAATACTGCCCGACTAAAGCGCTTATCAGCTCCACTATTTCAACTACCAACTGATATTGAATATCCGGCGATTTTCCGGGTTTAGATAAGAGTTACCAGCCTATAAAAACTGATGCGCTGTGGCATCGAGGAGCTCAGTGCGGTCTTAGTTTTGTGTTAGGTCGTTTCATTTACTTGCGTTTTTGCAATGGTTTCACTTCAGTCACGTTGCGTTGATTGTTCTGCATCCCGTTCAGCCTTTTTACTCTACCTATGGTTTAGTTAAGCTAGGTTTGCATCGAGTAGCTGCATTTGTAAAACTAGACTTTGCGGGATGCAGGGAGAACTCCTTTTCAACACAGGTTTTGCTAGTCTACTAGCGATTTTTATAGTTTCTGCGAGCCGTACTGGGTTTCCGGCATCGCTCTCTGTGCGAGGGTGGGCCGATCGTGTGTGTATATAGACGTTTTTTCTTTTGACTTGTTTACAGATGGTAGGGGCCGAAGGGCGTGCGTGGCGTGCGAAATGATACCATAGGTTTGATACCGACTCTTAAGCCTTAGTGCTTTGCCTCACTTGATATTGATAATTTATTGTTCACAGCTAGGATTCACGCTTTATTCGGCTTACTGCCCATTCCGAGCCTTTTGTAGTATTGTGTGTATCATAATGTAATGTTTCTCGGCGTAGCCGTGTTTTGTAAATACCGTCATTGATTTCTATCTTGTGTTCGTTTTTGGTTATGCAATAAACTGTTATCTTCTAATCAACGTTTCCTTTAAGCACCAAAAAACACGCGTTTGCTAACAATACCAAGCCTCCATACCCGATAAATTATTAGTTCGCTAAAAAACTAAAGGCATCGATAAGTATTATTAGTTTGTGTTATAGTAAGGCGGTAAGCGTTGTGTCACGCTGTTGGGCCAAGACCTGACATGCCACCAATTCCCGTTTGATAATAATTACGCAGGTAAACATTATGGTAGTCTGTGGTTACAGCGCTGCAGTGGCACATACCTGTCGGAACGATACCATAATAATGCACGGGTCCAACTTCGTTATTTTATCGAAACAACCTTTGGGAAATTTAATGGCAAACCAGGCTGCGTTTGGCAAAGTCCTGACAACGCCGTAATGAACATTATATCAAGCGGTCCCGCAGGCTAAATAAACAACACCCCTTGCGACTTTCTCATGTGCTTATTAAACTACATTTGCGCTATTTCTCGACTACCGTCGCCCCGTCCGCTGACCGTCCTCCGCATTTCGTTCAAGTAAAGTCGGGCCAAGACCTGACTAGTATTTTAAGCTCTCGCTCCCGGTTAGCTAAAAGTGTGAAATACGGTTCTCCCGTTGCTTTTTAAACCACCGTATGCAATCACAAACTTGCTAGCAACAACATCTAAAACTTCAATAGAGAATCTCACCCAATGTTACTTATTACCTAAGCTTAACCAATGGTGTTGACATACGGATTTCTTAGTGCACGCTGCTGATATTGTGGCAGCTACAAAACCCGAAATTGTGGGTGTAAGGAGGTGTCCCACTTCCCCTTCAGTTGGGTGAACGGGTCGCCACACCCGAGGGAGCTATATCATCCACTAGGCAACGTAGGCCGTATTCGCACGGGGGTCCTACCCTTGAACACTAGGACCAGAGGGTGGCAACTCTCTTCTGCTCTGAGCCCGCTGGCGTCGCGACGGCTAATGTGACACTTGGGCCGACAACTGTTAAATGTACGCTACGAGTGGTGCCGAACCCACCATATCGCTGCATCCTAGGCACTGATTTCATGTCAATGACGCCTCAACTTAACATCAACTTTTTACACAGACGCTTGGACATGACCGATGTTAGCTAATGAGAGAACTTTAGTATACCGTTGGCCACTCCACCTGGCGCTTTCCAGAACATTGTAGCGGTAGTTGCCAGAGCTCATGTTATCATCCCACCGAACACTGAAATGTTCCTGAATGCTGTACCGGAAACAGATGCTCCTCATACGGGATCAGCCGTATTCACGCTCACTGATTCATTGATGAATCCAGTGCTTGCTAATGCAGTTGTGATGACTGGAAGGCCAACGATTCCAATCGCTGCGGTGAATTTCACAGACAAACCCCTTAGTCTACATGCAGGCCAACTGATCGGTCATCTAGAACATACCAACCTTTCACACGTTCACTATATTAAAACGCCTGGAAACCAACTTCTGTCGTACGAACTAAACAATATGCAAGTAAACCCTTGCGGCTGAACAATATGCAAGTAAACCCACTCTTGGAAATGCACCAGACAAACGTAAATAAAAGGAATGTCGATCATGAACGAGCTAGGCAAGTTCTCGACAAGATTCCGTTCACTAATACAACGTTAACTGTTCCTCAACAGAAGCAGCTTCGGAACATAATTGCTGACAACGCTGATATCTTCAGCACGAACGACTTCGACCTTGGACGATGCACGATCGCGACACACAAAATTGAAACCGGGGAGGCTCGTAAGATAAAACAAATCCCGCATCGGTTGCCATATGCGCTGCGCGAACCGGTTCGCAAGGAAATCGACGACATGATCCAGGCACTTGTGATACAACCCTCGGAGTCTGCCTGGGGCTCTTCGATCGTCTATGTGAACAAAAATGATGGCACACTATGACTTTGCGTTGATTTTCGAAAGGTCAATGCCGTAGTAGAACAGGACGCGTTCCCTCTGCCAAGACTTGATGACATTCTATCCACGCTGAAACACACAAAGTACATGTATAGCTTAGACCTCAACAAAGGGTTTTGGCAAGTTGAATTCGACCCCACACAAAACAAAAGACTGGTTTCGATACGGTGCATGGACAATTCGAATATAACGTGTTGCCGTTTGGGTTGAATTCATCACCAGGCGCGTTTCAACGCTGCCTGTCACTAACACTTAAAGGCTTAGAATGGGAAAAGTGGCTTATCTACATCGACGACATACTGGTGATTTCTCCGTCATTGGAGCAGCACCTTTCAGACCTGGTAGAAGTCTTTGACCGTTTTCGATACGCCAGTCTGAAGCTGAAGCCGTCAAAATGCCAATTCGGCCAGCGCTCGCTCAAATACCTCGGACACATCGTTAGTACCGCAGGCATTCGCCCTGACCCCGAGAAAACATTAGCGATTCAGCAGTTTCGGCGACCAGAGACACTAAAGCAGTTGCAGAGCTTCCTCGGCATTGTAACGTACTATAGCGAATTTATACCGAATTACTCGGAAATCACGGAACCATTAAACAAATTGAAACGAAAGGGCGTTCCATTCATCTGGACCGAACAATGCCAGCAGGCTTTCGATAAACTAAAACACATCTTGAGCCAGGATCCCATACTGATTTACCCTGATTTTGCTATGCCGTTCATCGTACAAACGGATGCATCGGGATTTGCCATGGGAGCAGTATTTTCGCAAAAGGAAGGAGGGGCTGTCAAGCCTATTACTTACGCTAGCAAAGCACTATCTCATACCAGCGGCGATATCCACCGATTCTATCAGAAGCACTCGCTATCCGATGGGCAGTGTTGCACGTCAAACACTATCATATGGTCATTCGTGTCGCGTTGAAACAGACCACAAACCGCTAAAACAACCGTTTGCCAAACCGCCAAGGAATTCACACATCGTCCAATGGCGAAATGAGCTGCTCGTGAAATTCGGAACTTTCGACATTGTATATCGCCCCGGCAAGGCAAATGGTAACGCTGACGCACTATCTCGGGACCCTCGCTACGAAACAGGGCCAGCCGCCTCCGACGACGGATCCTTGGATGGTCGAAAAAGGGATATGAGGATGCTGAACGTAATGGGTGAGCGCAGAAAACGGTCACAGAAAACGACTCGAATGACGGACCAACCAGAGCAACCGGCACTAGACAAACCGTCTACTTCAGCTACTCCTCCGATCGAGCCAAGTATGAGCGATAATGAACTACTACTACAAAGGAATGAACTACTGATTCAAGCTCGGCGGAAAGCCCCATTCCAAACGCACAACCGCCACGCGGACAGCGCCAATCACACTGGAAACAACTAGCTAAACGGCGGAATCATTTAGCGGACCTTGTGTTCGAACCTGACGCCAGTGACGCCAACCGATAGCCCGAGCCTGGAAAACGCGCATAGCGGAACGCTGAACCCGAAATCTTTGTTGCGAACGAAGACCGCATCCGTTTGCTCGAGGAGCCTCACGACGAAATTGCGACAGAGCAGGCCGAAGGTGCCTATTTCGGCCCAATCATGCACTACTTGAGAGATGAAACTTTTCCGGCTGACGACACAATCGCCAGTCGCGTCGTGCTGCAGTCACATCGTTTCTATATCAACCACGAGGGTATACTTTACTTCATGCCAAGTTCTGTTACAGACAAGCGACCAAAACTGTGTGTCCCAACGAGCGTAGTCAGCACGGTTCTGTCTCAGGAGCATGAACGCATATACGCTGGACACCCAGGCCGCAATCGCATGATCGCCAAGATATCACTGTTTTAATATTGGCCAATCATCAACCGGGACGTAGCAAACTGGATACGTACATGTCTCATTTGCCAAACGTCCAATGACGCACCCAGAAAACCCAAAGCACTTATGGGCCTAATGCCATGCCCAACGCACCCGCTGTTTCGTGTATACGTCGATGTGTTCGACATTCGTGTTGTCACGTATCCGGTAATATATACGTCGTGGCCTTCATAGATCAATTCATCCAAATTGCGTTGACGTTCCCCACAAACTATCAAAACGCCCGTACCATCGCCGAACTGTTCATCGATGGGCTGATCAACCGTTTCGTTGCACCCAATGAACTAGTGTCGGATCAAGGGCGCCGGTTCGTGTCAGCCCTCTTCAAAAGCATCTGTGCAATAGTAAGCACGTTCAAACGGGAGGTCATAGCGTACCATCCGCGGGCGAATGGCGAAATCGAGCGTTTTAACAAAACTATTACCCAGCTTTTAAAAAGGGGATTGCCCAAAGGGATCATTCTAGGTGGGATGAACTCTTGCCCTATGTTACCATGGCTTACAGTGCAGCCATTCATAGCACGACCGGCGAGTCGCCGTTCCTCATGATGCACGGTTTCGACCCAAGGTTGCCAGGTGAGCTGGCTGAAACACACCGACTTAAAAACTATACCGGAGTTAGCGCGTACAAAACGGTCGTAATGGACTGGCTACGTCGAGTAAGACAAAACGTACGCCACGCTCTTAAGGCCGCGCAGGACAAACAAGCTAAGGCGTACAACCGCGACGCGCATGCACCAGGCTACAAAGTGAAAGATCTTGTATAGGTCTACGCCTACAACTGGTCGTCCCACCTAACTAGGAAACTTGTGCGCCGATGGCACGGACCGTATCACATTATTGAGAATAAACCTCCAAGCAGGGAAATCCAACTCGTAGGAATACCCGATGGACCACTTCTCACGGTTCACATAAATCGCACAAAGAAGGCATACCCACCTCGGGTATTCGCTGTCGACGGACCTGACCCACTCGCAGTGATGCCTAGAGAAGAGCTACAGAGACCGTTAAAGGGCGATGAAATTTTCCGAGCGAATTGGGAATTCCAGGAGGCTCAGCGATCGGCTGATCTACCGCATTACGGCGCAGCGATTCGGATGATCCACTCGCAGATTGCGATACACCACCAGTCCATGCTGCTTACTGAGCACACAACCGGTTCCCCTCAGACTCTTCTGATGAAATAGCAGTGGGACCAACGTTACCTGTAGAACACAAGTCCCGTGGAACCAATGGGCGCATGCAAGCAACTATGGCCTCAACGTTAACAGCCCAACCAGACAATCATCTTGCTGTTGAAGCTCATCTCCCCAAACACCATGAACGTAATCGACTGGTCTCTATGCAACCAGAGGAACGCCTAGAGTCACGGGATTCCCGACCACCTACGGAACCCATCGAGCATTCCAGCTCTGTGCCGCCGTCTCATCTTCACGTAACCAAACCAATAGCGCAGTTGCCCGCAGACACTCAAGCAGAGCAACGGCTCGACGAAATCATCTCTAGCGTGGTAACACAATCGCAACCGAGTACTAATAGGAGAGAGCCTCAGCGATCTGATAAATAACGAAATGAAAGCAGGATGACCAAAGCAGAAGGCAACGTAGCACCCCCATCAAAGGGGTTAGCACGCCGGGTTATCCAAATCGAGCCGACCGTAGCCAAAACTAAGTACTCTCTCCCTCTTACCGAAAGAACCGACTCGTCCTCTGACGGTCTAGAATCGGAATCCGAACTGCATTCCCTCTTCATATCATAAATATGAATATACATAAATGATATCATAAATGTGTACCATAATTTCGTTACGTCTTGTTATAATTGTCTTTTTCATCTGTTCGTCCTATCATTTTAGCCCAAAGAATCATGGACCAGAGTCCCGCCGCCAGCCAACCACGACACGCACTCGACACATACCATCTCGTGGGCGACTACGAAATTGATTGGTCTTAACCGTGGCATTCCTTAGCGAGGGCACGCACCTGCCAAAATTGTCAAACTTTTACAAAACCAGAGTAGAAATCCGGGCAGCCGACAAAGCGTTCGACACGGTCGAACAGGCATACCAATATGCGGTATCATACCTGTTCGATGATCCACAGGCAATGGATGCCGTGTCACAGCCGAACTTAAAGGCAGTCGAGGTTAAATGTATAGCACGAGCACATAAACAACAGTTCTTAACGGAGGGTGGACGCGCAGCTCTATCGCATATGCTGCCATATATTATGCGTCCACTGCTCACGCAAAAATTCGAAGATCCGGAGGTCGCCGCAGAACTGCACAACACAGGCGACCAACAATTGCTCGAAGCAAACCGTAAAGACGCCTTTTGAAGTGTCGCGGCTCATCCACAACAACTGCGAGAACATTACTTGCCTCATAGCGTAAAAAACGTAATGGGACGTCTACTTGAGGAAGTTAGACAATTTCGGCGTACGCGTATCAGCCAGTGGACTCAAAATATAGTCATAGGGGACGCCATAATATTTCCACTGTTAGCCGAAAACCTACACGAAGTACCTAGGAAAGTCCTATGTTGGCCGGGAGCATCACTTACCTAGTTGATTCAGTTGGCTGTTCTGGTAGCACAACCACCTATCAAGCAAATAATTCTTGTTGGAGGCCAGCAGTCCGCTCTTACAAGCTACAAATCTGGCGACATTGCATTGCTCAACCTAACAAACTATACCAAAGTCATAATTCGGAAACTATCATATTTACGACATTTCGTACCACCAAGCGTCACAAACACCATAATTCCGCCGTCTTCTTTCTGGAACATATTCGATGCTCCGAAGCATGAGTGGGCTGACGGAGTAACAGCGAAGCTAACGGACCGGGTACGCCGTTTTGGAAATCTGCAACCAATTAAGGTGGTACCATAATGCACCTGCATGCACGCACAGGAACACTGGACATGGAACTCGCTTCCAGTAAAAAGCCTCTCATTTATGTGGCGGATGAACGAACCACAGTTATCTGTACCTGGCCTAGCTCACATGGTGCAGCTACTCAATAATATCTGTACAAATCATGATTCATAATATTTCCAATAACAGCAGGACGGAACCATTCCTAATCTAAACCAGCTAATTAAAAAACTGCCAGAAAGTACGATAGGACCAAAACTATCTGAAGCCAGAAACCTGGCTTCCAAAGGATCCCAAAAACGGGGGAGAACACTCGAGCGCTTCTGGCCTTGTCAGGCCAAGAAAACGTTCTTGTTCGCGATGAGGGAAAGTACACATATGTGTTCGCAACATAGGAATTTATACAGTTGCCAGAGTAAATTTGTGTCCGCCTCTTTTGAAAAAGGTTAGACCATGATCTGAGAAACAAACGGAACTGAAATCTCATATGCTAAAACAGTTGCCTGGGCTAAGCTCACGGCCTCTGTAACCGATCATAAAATGCTAAAACAGTTGCCTGGGCTAAGCTCACGGCCTCTGTAACCGATCATAAACCAAATTTTTTCACAAAGGTGTATGGTGGTTCCCTGAGCTAAGCTCACGGCCTTAAGAAATAAACGGTCGACTAGATGTGTAAACTGACCCCGCAAAATTCAGTCTGCAGATCGTAAATAATAACCTGACCGTCGAAGTTGTACTCAACAGAGCAGGGTGATCCAAATGTATTCGGCTGATTTCTCGAAAAAAAAACTGGCTCGAAAAGAGTTCAAAAAGGCCTTTCAGTTTTGTTGCTTTGCAAAATATATACTCGTCTAGCTCCGCGGTTACTTGATTACTTTGTATATAGTAATTGTGTTATTGTTAACCAATGTCGATATATGTGGATGAATTATTAAATCGATGTTTATAATATGCCGTCATGCCAGTTTGCTCTGTATTCCTGAAACGGTGCACGGGCGGTCCAAATGACTAGTTGATTAACAAAGCGACATTCTTGCCAAATTTGCATGACCCCCAATGTAACCTCTTTACGGTTCGAAAATAAAAAATGGGGATTTGTGAGGGAAAGCCGTCCCAGGCGAAAACGCTTTCCCTCACCACCGTTACGTTGTTATATCACTACGTTTCGGTGGGGCCTGACATCACCTCATAGTTGCACTGCTCCAGGTCCGCGCGCCGGTGTAAAATCAGGTCTTTTTATGTGTCGCATTATATTGTTACACAATTGTTTTCATTGTTGTATTTTGCGTATATTTGATCCTCTGTTGCATTGGCTTGAACTTAGCTTTATCTTAAAGCGCACTTCGACTCCAGCCCCTTGGACTTCTTATCTTATGCTGGTAAAACAATCAAACTGTGGGCAGCTAAGGATTCTGCTTATCTTATTTTGTTTATTTCGTTTATGTCGTCAGCACTTATCTTACCAACTAATAATTAAAATGCGGTAAATATACTTACACAGATAACAAAATACTGCCCGACTGAAGCGCTTATCAGCTCCACTATTTCAACCACCAACTGATATTGAATATCCGGCGATTTTCCGGGTTTAGATAAAAGTTACCAGCCTATAAAAGCTGATGCGCTGTGACATCGAGGAGCTCAGTGCGGTCTCAGTTTTGTGTTAGGTCGTTTCATTTACTTGCGTTTTTGCAATGGTTTCACTTCAGTCACGTTGCGTTGATTGTTCTGCATCCCGTTCAGCCTTTTTACTCTACCTATGGTTTAGTTAGGCTAGGTTTGCATCGAGTAGCTGCATTTGTAAAACTCGACTCTGCGGGATGCAGGGACAACTCCTTTTCAACACAGGTTTTGCTAGTCTACTAGCGATTTTTATGGTTTCTACGAGCCGTACTGGGTTCCCGGCTTCCCCCTTTGTGCGAGGGTGGGCCGAGCGTGTGTATATAGACGTTTTTTCTTTTGATTTGTTTACAGGTGGTAGGTTTCCGAAGGGCGTGCGTGGCGTGCGAAATGATACCATAGGTTTGATACCGTCTCTTAAGCCTTAGTGCTTTGCCTCACTTGATATTGATAATTTATTGGACACAGCTATGATTCGCGCTTTATTCGGCATGCTGCCCATTGCGAGCCTTTTGTAGTATTGTGCGTATCATAATGTAATGTTTCTCGGCGTAGCCGTGTTTTGTAAATACCGTCATTGATTTCTATCTTGTGTTCATTTTTGGTTATGCAATAAACTGTTCTCTTATAATCAACGTTTCCTTAAAGCACCAAAGAACACGCGTTTGCTAACGATACCAAGCCTCCATACCCGATAAAATATTAGTTCACTAAAAAACTAAAGGCATCGATAACAATAATTATGAGTTTGTTTTATAGTAATTTTGTAAGTGTTGTGTCACGCTGTTGGGCCAAGACCTGACATGCCACCAATTCCCTTTTGATAACAATTACGCAGGTAAACATTATGGTAGTCTGTTTTTACAGCGTTGCAGTCGCACAGCCCTGTCCGCACGATACCATAATAGTGCATGGGTCCAACTTCATTATATTTTATTGAGACAACCTTACGAAAATTGAATCGCAAACCAGGCTGCGTTGGGCAAAGTCCTGACAACGCCGTAATGGACATTATATCAAGCGGTCCCGTAGGCTAAACAACACCCTTTGCGACTTTCTCTTGTGCTTATTAAAAATACACTTGCGCTATTTCTCGACTACCACCGCCCCGTCCGCTGACCGTCCTCCGCATTTCGTTCAAGTAAAGTCGGGCTAACGTCTGACTAGTCTTTTAAGCTCTCGCCCCGGTTAGCCAAAAGTGTGAAATACGGTTCTCCCGTTGCTTTTTAAACCACCGTATGCGATCACAAACTTGCTAGCAACCACATCTAAAACTTCAATAGAGAATCTCACCCAATATTACCTATAACCTAAGCCTAACCTATGGTGTTGACCTACGGATTTCTTAGAACACGCTGCGGATATTGTGGCGGCTACAAATCCCGACATTTTGGGTGTAAGGAGGCGTCCCACTTCCTCTTCATTTGGGTGAACGGGTCGCCACACCCGGGGTGACCTATATCATCCACTACGCAACGTAGGCCGTATTCGCACGGGGGTCCTACCCTTGAACACTAGGACCAGAGGGTGGCAACTCTCTTCTGCTCTGAGCCCACCCCTGAAGGCCCGGTAATAATTTGTGGGGTGTGCAGTTCCGGCAAATATAGGTTGGGCAGCCCGCGTTCGCCGTTACACAATGTTGTATCTCTGTTGTATATTTAATGTGGTATAAATTATCATACACAAAAAACTAGCAACAACAAGAAATATTTCGAACCGCACTGTCAAGTATATCTGCGGTGATGTATTTTACGTAACTGTGTTTTTGTTTCAATATTACCTACCTATACGCAAGATCACTTGTTTCACATTTTCACTTTCTCAACGTGTTATGTACGCGACTCAAGCCTCCGAAGTTGTAATGTTGCCCATAGCCCACAACATCCGAATAATAAGAATTAATGGCAGCTGCCGCAATTAAAATTGATTAATCGGTCAACAATTAATTGATAATTTGGCGGTTTGATGCAGGTAGTGGGTGGGTGGATAGAAGCAACTAAATCACTTTCGATGTGATATGGCAAAAACACATCGCATTATAGTATTACTATCAGTTCAATAGCTTTATTACCGTTGTATTATACCCTGGGTAATAAAAGTCATTAATTCGAATAAAATTCATGTTTCAATTCCTGAACTCAAACATGAACATTTTCTTACTAATTCATGTTGTAGGAAAGGGTAGGCGCCACCTAAAAATCATACAATGATTGTGACAGGTGCTATATGGAATAATATACGACATAAAATGTTCAAAACCAAAAATAAAAATTTCGATCTTTTAATAAAACTTGACAACATAGATCACGTAGCTAGTGTTCATAATATTTATGTGGCAATCTATGTATTCAGCAAACGATGAAGGTATTTCGCTAAATTTTTTTGTTGGGCGCGTTTAAACTGCCTGTCTCCAACTGCAATATTATCCACACGTTCACAACCAGGGATCAAACAACTCAATGTTTATGGCTAATTTCAGCCTGTGTTGGCTGTTATCGTTTGTAGCTAGGTTTTAAGTAAACCGATTTACCCCGAATTTACCGCGTCGATATCACCTTAAATGGCTTGCCTGCGCAAGTAATATCGCTGTCATAAACCCTCGTACCAGGATCATCTAAGCGAATTTTGTTGGGTCTTTTCTTTTATAGCACCGAGTGAGGACCTATCTTAGTAAATGCATACTTTTATATAAAATTCGAACAGCATTAACGCGCTCAATCGAATGACATCAAAATTAGCTCAAGCTGATAACGAGTTAAGGAGCTATAATCATTTAAGGGAAAACGTACTGCGAAGCCTAATTCTTAGATTAAGCCGTTAATCCTTGAATCCAATATATTTTGATAGCAATAGACTCAGCTTGTGAATGCTGTTTGAATAATATCTACCATTTACTCGAAAATTTTAAGAATAGTCATAAAACAGAAAAAAAAATTCGTCATAGATATGGTTGTAAAATGAAGATTTTTAACCGTCTCGACTGTGTATAACATTACATCACGTAGAGCAAAATTAACGGTGTTTCTTTCACATTGACAATTTTCTTACAAATACATCACTAATAATCGGTTGTACAGGTGAAAGTGGCGTACGCTAACTACTGAGCTACCCAAAAACTGTTGCTCGGTTCCTTTAGGAATCTCGAAAAGCGAAGGAATTACATGTAATGCACAGTCATTATGCGACAAACTCGTTCAAAGTGTTCACTGTGTGAGCTGTAATCATTTGTGGACAGTGAGCGTTAAAGGGCTAAAGTAATTTATCTAAGTAAACCTAAATTAGTGCTACCAACCAAATGGTCTCAGCGCAGTATCCAGTCCAACGAATAATAAGGCTCAAAATTCACCATATTTTAAAACGGTGAACCGATTTAATTTGAACCCAATTAGTGCGATGTAGATGCATGCAGTCTGCTCTTATCTTCGCTTCTTTATTATGATAATACGGTTATGGCTAAATTTTTTTGTTCGACAGTAAACATTACGCAGCTGCACATGCATATAAATACGTCAATTCCTGAGTAATAAGGATGTAACATGACATTGTTTTAGTGGAAGTCAAACAGATTTTGCTGTTACTAACTAAAACGAGTATATAATGATGTCTATTGCTGTCAGTGTCAAGTATTAAAGCAGCACCGGTACATCCGTCACCATCTAGTATATATCACAGACCGGCAGTATATGGCTAAAAGGTATGACAGTAAATTTCTTGACACATAGAGCAGCATACCGTACTTTAAATATACTATATATCATGTGAATTTCTAGAAGATTTGGGCCTTGCAAAAAACAAAATTCTAGGAACTCAAAATTTTTCTAATTTTAATTAAGCATTTTGCATTTAATTTGCGATAAATTTTTATCAATTCCACCTATTTTTCCCCATTTTACTATAATTTTTGCCAATTCTCACCCTATTTTGCGTATTTTTGCTAAAATTTTCCGAGCGCCTTGGGCGCGAGGAGCGAGAGTTTTGGCAATACGCCTTACCGTTACCTATGGTCTAGCAACGCATGCCAATTATGCCTAAATTCTCATAGCATGACAGTAAGCTCCATCACATTTGCACACACCCCATAATTTTAGCACTGTTAGAGACCATGATCGTCTCGTCGCGCCCATATACTATTCTTATGCCCTAACATAGGCTTCGGCGTTTAAAAACTTTAATAAAGTTAACAACTAATCTGGCCCTGTTCTGCCATTTACAGTAGCGCCTTATCAATGTTATTTCGGCATTATTCTTAATCCAAGTAGGTCTCGAAATACAAAAAGTGCACCTTTCGACTAATTAACATCTAAAATTTTCACCAACTTTGTCTGCTTTATATAGAGAAATTGATGAAGTGTGAGATAGACTTACCATATATGCGCGGTTGGTGTTATGTCCTATATACCTTTTCCTTCCGTATTTTAGTTAATGCAGGAGCCGGAGAGAACGGAAAACTAAATAAATCAAGTAGAAGTTTAAAATCTATGTCGCAGCATTTACTTCAATTAGGGATGCTCGAAAAAATATAGCCTATACACAGCTTATGTGTGCAACCGGACGCACAAAAGGAATTAGCAGAAGTGTTCTCGTTGCGCAATGCCATTGTGCCGGCGTGTTCGCATTGCCTCCGAATCATCCGATACGGTCAGTTCAAATCCCATACGATTTTCACGTGTATTTCATATAGAGTGTCCACGTTACGTTTGATGCGATCCGAGCTAATTCGATCCCATATAGCGAATTTTATCGCATCCAAATCAGATGATGCGATCTAAAAAATACATAAACATACACATTCGTATATAGCCGTATTTGGTCGCACCGGATTAAATTAGATGCAATGTTAGCACAAATTCGATCGGATAGAAACAGACGCCGTGTAAGCCTTAAAGAAATGAGCGTGCAGCTTCTGTCATGTAAGACCCAAAAACTGTTTAATAACTGTGAAAAGGGTCACATAGGGCATAACACCAACCGCGCATATATGGTAAGTCTATCTCACACTTCATCAATTTCTATATATAAAGCAGACAAAGTTGGTAAAAATTTCAAGTGTAATTAGTCGAAAGTTGCACTTTTTGTATTTCGAGACCTACTTGGATAAATAATAATGCCGAAATAACATTGATAAGGCGCTCCTGTAAATGGCAGAACAGGGCCAGATTAGTTGTTAACTTTATTAAAGTTTTTAAACGCCGAAGCCTATGTTTCGGCATTAGATACGTATATGGGCGCGACGAGACGATCATGGTCTCTAACAGTGCTAAAATTATGGGGTGTGTGCAAATGTGATGGAGCTTACTGTCATGCTATGAGAATTTAGGCATAATTGGCATGCGTTGCTAGACCATAGGTAACGGTAGTCTGCCAAAACTCTCGCTCCTCGCGCCCAAGGCGCTCGGAAATTTTAGCAAAAATACGCAAAATAGGGTGAGAATTGGCAAAAATTACAGTAAAATGGGGAAAAATAGGTGGAATTGATAAAAATTTATCGCAAATTAAATGCAAAATGCTTAATTAAAATTAGAAAAATTTTGCGAGTTTTCCTAGAATTTTGTTTTTTGCAAGGCCCAAATCTTTCTAGAAATTCACATGATATATAGTATATTTAAAGTACGGTATGCTGCTCTATGTGTCGAGAAATTTACTGTCATACCTTTAGCCATATACTGCCGGTCTGTGATATATACTAGATGGTGACGGATGTACGGTGCTGCTTTAATACTTGACACTGACAGCAATAGACATCATTATATACTCGTTTCATTTACGTAACAGCAAATATCGTTTTCCACTAAAACAATGTCATGTTACATCCTTATTACTCAGGAATTGACGTATTTATATGCATGTGCAGCTACGTAATGTTTACTGTAAAACAAAAAAAATTTAGCCATAACCGTATTATCATAATAAAGAAGCGAAGATAAGAGCAGACTGCATGCATCTACATCGCACTAATTGGGTTCAAATTAAATCGGTTCACCGTTTTAAAATATGGTGAATTTTGAGCCTTATTATTCGTTGGACTGGATACTGCGCTGAGACCATTTGGTTGGTAGCACTAATTTAGGTTTACTTAGATAAATTACTTTAGCCCTTTAACGCTCACTGTCCACAAATGATTACAGCTCACACAGTGAACACTTTGAACGAGTTTGTCGCATAATGACTGTGCATTACATGTAATTCCTTCGCTTTTCGAGATTCCTAAAGGAACCGAGCAACAGTTTTGGGTAGCTCGCAGATCATCACGTTCGCCACTTTCACCTGTACAACCGATTATCATGATGTATTTGTAAGAAAATTGTCAATGTGAAAGAAACGCCGTTAATTTTGCTCTACGTGATGTAATGTTATACACAGTCGAGACGGTTAAAAATCTTCATTTTACAACCATATCTATGACGAATTTTTTTTTCTGTTTTATGACTATTCTTAAAATTTTCGAGTAAATGGTAATGTTTCTCCAAACAGCATTCACAAGCTGAGTCTATTGCTATCAAAAATATATGAACTTTTCAAGGATTAACGGCTAAGTAAGAATTCAGCTTTAGCAGTACGTTTTCCCTTAAATGATTATAGCTCCTTAACTCGTTATCAGCTTGAGCTAATTTTGATGTCTTTCGATTCCGTTAATGCTGTTCGAATTTTATATGAAGTACTAGTTTCTAAGATAGGTCCTCACTCAGTGCTATAAAAGAAAAGACCCAA
>JASANE010014287.1:0-31890 GCA_030248225.1 Trileptium ribeirensis
TGCACGATACTCAAATTAATTCGGGCATGAAAGGGTTAAGTTACGTTAAATATTTCAAGTCTTCACTTAACATTATTATGCTAAATAATTAGCGTAGTTATACTAAATAAATAGCATTTATTTAACATAGTATATTAGTATTTATATTATACATAGTATATTATTATAGTATTTAACATAGTTATGCTTAAAAATAGCATAGTATTACTAAATATTAGCATAAACATCTATGTAGAATGTACAATAACAAGCACAAATTTTAGAAACTAAATTCTACGTATACTAAAAATATTAACCATTATGCTTGTAACAATCAATCCATTTCCTGAAAGCTACCGCCGCTGATCTGAACACAAATCTGGCCAAATTCCAATCACGAGCCAGTTTTTTGTAACCACGTACCGCCACATTAACTATAACGCTCCCAACGGATATGATTAAACCGACGCCATTCTGGAGAATGTAATCCGTGGAGTTTCATTCGGTCCAAAGATGGGACCGCGGAAATTTCATCAAATATTGCAATGAAACTTTGGTTGGTCAAACATCAGCGGCCGAGGTTTTAACGTATCGCAGCTGCTGCTGGCTTTGCCGTTTTCCGAATTCGGGTCAGTAGTAGTTGGATTACTTCTTGCTGCGTTGGGCGTGTACAGCAGTTTAAATAAGCCGGTCCCAACTTTCATCGGAATTCCCATAATAATACATTCGGAAACTCCACAGACGCTATCTTCTTGACCGAAATATGCGGCATCGAATAGATGATCCATTGTTCGCTCGAAGGACGCTAGCATAATCACAGATTCTTTCATTTTCGACATCCCTTGACGTGTGATGCCAAGGACTTCGCCCCTAAATACCCAAATTTTTAATTTTCAAAATCTTAATCCAAATAAAAACGTCGCCTTTTCACCTCTTTATTATCAAAACCTAAAAATTGAATAACGTTTCCTATTCTTTGGTGCCCAAATTGTTGGTATACATTAATAAGTCGCGGATATATAAATAAACAATTTGTTTAAATTTTGTTTTGGCCCAGTGTAAAAGCCGGAATATTATCTATACATGAAAACTGCACTATTTAAATTGGTACGACATTTTCATGATTATGGATTTGCATTGTGTCGCCGGTTTTATTCTGATCTCAGCACAGCATCGCCTGGATCGTATGTACATTGCGGCCAGGGGCTTGGTTCACAATACTGGTAAGAGTAGTGACTGGTCCTAATTTGAAGCTTTTTATTTGGGTGTACAAAGTTTCAGCTTATACCAGATGAAATTTTAGAAAATGAGTGAAATTTCAACGCGTGTGCTCAAAAATGCAATAATTTTTTGGCTTTGTAGCATTATTAACGAAAGCGTCTGGTAGCACTAAACGTGACTCCAAAATGCCAGGACGACCGACCGCAACTTGGTGAAACGAGCTGCTTTAGAAGCTCAGTGTACTGACTATAACAACATCAGGCCAGATACACTTAACTTAAGGCAAATTGCATAACTTATACAGTATAGTAAGGACATTTTGGGCTATCATGTATGTACGTATGTACTTCTGTGTTATGAGTTGGCGAGTTCAGTTTCAAGCTTGATTAATGGCTACAACGGCACTTATAGACAGAAATAAAATCAAAAATATTTCACGAATCATTTGCGAAAATTTCGGCAAATTGTTCGCGAAAAATTAGCAGATGTTTAGATTGATATTAGTTATTTTTTCGCGAATCGTTTGCGAAAATTTCGGTAATTATTCACGAAAATTAGCAGATGTTCACATTGCTATTCGCTACTTTTTCGCGAATCGTTTGTGAAAAATTAACAAATGTTCATACTGCTAATCGTTACTTTTGCGCGAACGATTTGCTTTTTTTATGGCCGTAGCTGTAGTTAGTATAATTTTCGGGAGATTCATGAGTGATTCTGGTTTATGACCGACTTCCTCATACGCAGAGGTAAGAATATCATTTTAATCCTACAGTCAGGAACAAAAATTAGCGCATAAAACGAATGCGAAACACGAACGAAAAGAAACGCAAACGAACGTTATTGCGAACGTTTTTGTGCGTTTATTTCTGAACGTGACTGTACTTGTCTACGACCAAGCAATGAAAAAGTCAGGCACTTCAGACAGCTGTCCTACAAATTAAAAAAGTGCGCAAAAATTCGATCAGATTCAAAAATTTTTAAATTGTAGCGAACGAACTGATACTCCTCGTGTTGATGTGGCGAACACCAATCCGATAATGGATTAGAAGCTTTTCATTGCTGTCTAGATTTGCAACGGTGCATGTACAACAGAGTTGACCATTGAGTTGCGAACAATCGAACACCAAAAGTGAAAAACTTCTTTAATTAAATTGTTTAGGTTTGGCTAAATTACTTCGAACAGGTTTGGAACATTTTCGACAAAGTGTTAAGCAAATAAAAAAATTACATCATGTATGTAGAACTTTCAAAAAATTTTCCAAAAGAATTTTAAGTTTCTCGAACGAACATCGATCTAACAGCACATACAGATGATTATTTTATATAAAATTGGAAGAAAACACAGCTGACCTGTAAGTCATAACATCGGCTAAGAGCATAACGTGTCTTTGGTCAAGGCCAATGCCGTGTCCAGCCATGGTCTCCAGGATTTCCTAAACGTACAATAATAATTCTGATCATTGAATTACCATTGAGTAATGATTTACATTATGTAAACTCGTCAGCAATGAATAATTTCTAATCGAAAATGTCTTAAATTATGTTTCAAATCCGTTCCAAATATTTATTATCCTTCTCTTGTTCAAGAATTCATTCGCGTATGAATAAATTTTTTTCGGCGCTCGTTCGTTTCAAATTCCACAGTAATTTGTGGCGAATATGTACAGTACTCACCAGAAATGAATGCTGTTCGTTCGATGTTCGCTTGATAAATTCAAAATTTTGTTTGAAATCTGTTCGAATTTTGTTCGATAGGTGTTCGAAAATTTGGTGCAATTTTTTAAATTTTTTCGAAAGCTGTTCGAAAAGTGTTCAAAATTAGTTCGAGAATATAAATTTTGTTCGATTTCTGTTCGGT
Organism: Trileptium ribeirensis; assembly: GCA_030248225.1. Lineage (NCBI taxonomy): Eukaryota > Metazoa > Nematoda > Enoplea > Enoplida > Thoracostomopsidae > Trileptium > Trileptium ribeirensis. The sequence continues at coordinate 3,059 of JASANE010014287.1, forward strand.
GTTCGTACGTTCGAAAAGTGACACTCATTTTTACATACGTACCGTATTATCGTAGCTCGTTTTTTTTAATTTTTCTGTGATAATGCAGTGAATGCGGTCATATGCGCGCGATAACAAAAATAGAATGGTATTAATTGGGTTTTTACGAGAATAGAAGATATATTTCGTCGTCTATCTCGTCTACGTTATAAACCTATACTCCAAAAACAATAATTTACGATGACAAACCTTCATGATCGATGTCCGCGCTGCCTCGATTCCGAGTACCCGGCCGACATCAAGCGTGCTGTTGTAAACGGTTTTGGTCGGGTTCACGCCAGGTGTCGCCAGAACACCCAGAAAATCAGTGCCCTCCACTAGCAATTTGTATGACTTGCCGTGTTTCTCGTCGGCGTGAATGACACACCGCGTTACACCGGGTAGTCCTATAAAAATGACAGCAAAATGAAGAAGCAAACAGTGTGAAATACACGTACCGATTGTGACCAGTGAAAACGTACAGTACCCGCCAAAAATGACTGTCGCTCGCTCGCGACTCGCTCGAAATTAATTTGTTCTAAAAATAGAATTTTCTATTAATTTAAATAATTGCGAAATCTCCAGCGAGCCACTCGCTCGCGACTCGCTCGAAATGCGACGGTCATTTTTGGCGAGTACTGTAAAAGTATAACAGTTCGTCAGAAATAGCCGATGCACGTTCAAGATTCATTAAATTTTTGTTCGAGAACTAAATTAATTGTTCGGACCCTGCTCCAAAGTTTGGGGAAAGCGTTGGAATGTTTTCGACAACCGTTAAATACTAATTCGAAATAATTGAAAAAGAGCTAGCGGAGTTTCCACTGAGAATGCTAGATAAAAATCGCGAAAATTTCTTTTTCTTCTGTTTCTGTCATTTATAACTCGTCGTCGGATGGATAGATTTCGGTAAAATTTTTTGTTCGACAGCAAAAGTGACGAGGATGAGCTGTTCAGGAGCAAAAACAGCTCCAACACCATCTTCGGGGTCAAAATGGCAAAAAACAGGTTTTAAGGCTATTTTACCAAATCAGACCATAAGGGTAGCTGTGTTTCGCAGCCAATATCTCGTAACATAAGCTTCGCATCGAAAAATGGACATCACCATCAGCTCATCGAGATCTACAACTTTGCTGACACCGACTTTTGAGTGGGTACCATCCACTAGGCGTTGTGGGGCCGAATATGGTTCGCCGACGCTTTGTCAGAATAGCGATTTTTCAATTTTCGGAATGTTACAACGTGTTTTATCTTACAATGAGTGCCTATTAAGTTATGAAGCACGCATGCATACGATGGTTTACTATCTAGAGTCCAACTGGACTGCATTATACCTTTTCATTGGGTTTCGAAGGTTTCGCGATCGATTTTCGAAATGTAGACAATTTTTTTTAATTTGTTTGGTTATGTATTGTGTGCAGGTTATCAAGAATGATCTATATATAGGTGTTTCTGAACTCTGAATGCAATGGTGTGGTTACCTTGAGTCCAGCATTTTCAAGGTGTTTCAAAAGGTTTAAGGTCCATGAACCCGATTTCCAGAATACAGCCTGTCTTCTGTTATTTGGTTACGTATTGCGTACAGGTCATCAAGAATTGTCTATTATGTAGGTTTTCCGATATGCTGAATACGATGGCTTGGTTATCTAGAATCCACCACGAGTATCTTATGCCTCTTCGGACGTTTTCATTGGGTTTCATGAACCCGATTTCAAGTAAATAATATACTTTCTGTAGTTTGGTATGTACAGTCACGGCCAGAAATAAGTGCAAAATAATCGATCGATTTCGATTAAACGAAATTTCGATCGATTTCGATTTGGATTAAACGAAATTTCAATCGATTTCGATTTCGTTCGATTTCGATCATTTTCGATTTTCGCGCAATTAGATAAATTTCGAAATTTCGATTTTTTTCGATTAAACGAAATTTCGATCGATTCTGATTAAACGAAGTTTCGATTGATTGCGATTTCGATCGTTTTCGAGTGCACTTATTTCTGGCCGCGACTGTACATACCATCAAAAATACAGTACGCGCCAGAAATGACCGTCGCGGGAGTGGTCCCACAAAAAGCCGTAGTTAAAAAATTTGTAAATCTCGATGAATTGATTATGCATTTTTCGTTTTTCGATGTGAAGCCTGCGTCGCTAAATATCGGCTGCGAATATATCGTCAAACACAAAACAACATACCCTGTATCACAATGCTTTGGATTGCAGTTTTAAGGTGCTGAATGTGCGAGTAGATTGTAAATTTCGGTGTTTCAACCGGATGAATTGTTATAATACTTTCTCCCTGCCGACGAATCTAAAATAAATTATTAATATCTAATGCACAATTTGTATATTATTTACGTGCAAAAATATTTTACCGCACATCAATATACATACAATATATCGCTCGCATACAAATATATATTTAGCTGCAGTGTACCATTCACATAGCAAAAGACAAAGTACGAACAAAGTATTATTCAGGCGCTCGAACTGTTCTCTCGTATGAGCTTCAACATTAAAAACTAAAATACTGTAAGCTCCAGAAAATGTCGTGCTTAGAACACATCTTATTACTTGGTCAAACGCTTATCAGAAATTTTACATGAGTTGAAGTGCTCTTGGTAGCACATTATCATTGTACGATTAACCTTGATAAATCTTTAGTGTCAGTGAAAGAACGTCCTTACGAATACATTCTTTTATGGTTCGGTTGTAATGGTGTAACAAATTTTTTGAAGTTTTGATACATAACGCAGTGAAAGAATATTTTTAGCGGGTCTTTTAGGGTTATTCGGCTGTAACTGTAACAAATTTTTAGAAAATTTGATACATAATTCAGTAAGAGAACGTGTGCTGTTGTACAGTTGTGCAGCCGTAATGGTCTAGAATATTTTAGAAATTTTGGTATACTTAATTTATAATGCATTAAAGAACATATTATTCACCTGCTTCGTGGTTGCAACTGTGTAGCAAATTATATTTTGCAAGTTGAAAAGGTTTATGATTCTGATATGCTGAAACTTTTCAATTGTTTAGCTCTAGCAAATACAAAAAATAGTTTTTGAGTGATATCTCGAAACACCAAAATGAGACATACGATTATTTGCCACTCATGCGTTGATACGTGTCAGTACTTGTTTGTCAAATAAAGCAAACGCAACATAATCATACATTTAACGTGCCAGAATATGACCATCGCTGTTCGAGCGATCATCAAACTAGCAATAGCTAGCTAGCATAATCTATTTCTGGCGGGTATCGCACTAATAATTATATTATTGTACCATGTTATATTTAATCGCCAACTTGGAATTATTGACAAGTGAATCGATGATCGAATTAATTGTGACTTCAAGTCTGAGCACACGAATCCGAGCGAGCGAAATCTTGAGCAACAAAAAACAGTCGGCCTGTGCGAACACTTCTTCGATATATTCGGTGACTTCGCCGAGTGTTGTTTTCTCGATTCGACCCTCAAATTAAAACATATTGGAATCAATAAACAAATATTAATATGATGTGGTAAACAATAGCACGTAGATTAAACATTATCCTGAAAAATTTCATAGATGTTACGTTACCTAGCATATGGGGCATAATTCCGTTTAGCACCAAATTAATTTCTAAAAAATTCGTTCTGGTAAATGTAATAATATACACTCAAGACTGTGTAAGCACCCGCCAAAAATGACGTCTTGTTTCGAGCAAGCGAGTGTCGGGTACGTGGTTCGCTTGAAATTTTGATGGTTTCAAAAACGAATAATTAAATTCTTTTTTAAGACGAAATTGTTGTTTTGACGTGAGCCACGAGCGATTTTAGAGCAAGTTCCGACTGACTTTCGAGAGAGCGGCGACGAGTACTACGTTTTGATACACCACTGCAAAATACAGTACCCGCCAAAAATGACTGTCGCTCGCTCGCGACTCGCTCGACACTCGCTCGCGACTCGCTCGAGACTCGCTCGCGACTCGCTCGAAATAAATTTGTTCTAAAAATAGAATTTTCTATTAATTTAAATAGTTGCGAAATCTCGAGCGAGCCACTCGCTCGCGACTCGCTCGAGACTCGCTCGCGACTCGCTCGAACTCGCTCGCTCGAAATGCGACGGTCATTTTTGGCGAGTACTGTATCATACAATACAGTAATTTATCCTTGCTCATCGTACCCAGGTGATTGATTAAAAAAAATTTCTCGCAGTTTTAAGTGAAAATTAATGGATAATAACTTGTTTTACTGACATGATACCGAAACGACTGTGTGCCTTCAATGTCTGAAAATTTTGCCGGAATGTAACGAAAAATGTAACACGGATTTATCCAAGAAATCGATATCAAACCTAAAATAGTGGCTTCCAGCCGCCTATTAGGTGTGCAACGTGAACCAGCACAAACCGTGCACCTCTCGACTCTTACGAATATCTCCTCCGTACGCCAAAATGTCACTCTACACTGATACGTCAGCTCCATTCCGGACTTAGGCAATCCAACGGGCACTGCACTTCACTAATTTCAACTACCTCCCTTCTTTTAAACCAAGACAGTTTTCCACGAGTAGGCTCAGCTCGCGAATTGCAACGTTCCCGCAACGCTGGAAAACATGGTTCACAGTCAAGGACATCTTGATTGTGCTTGCAACCATCAAAATTTCAATTAGTTTCATAGAACTATTAGCACCACGACATTTCATTTAACAGATCTTTAATTTGAATTTAACAAGAACTGTAAGGCTGACCTAAGGGATCAGGTTAGCTTAGTAGGCCACCGGCGGGTTAACCAGGGTGTTCGGCATGCCTTTGCTGATTTTGTCAGAGAAATGAACCGAGGCTTCCTGGTTCTGAACCGGGAGGAGCTAATTTTGGTAAGAACAAACGGTTAAAAATCTGCCAAAATGTTTTTAGGAGAGAAGCGAATTTTAAAATTTTGACAAAATTTACAAAAATATCAGCTTCGGTGCGAAATTTTAGTACAAAATTTGATCAAATTTTATGTCTGAGTGTTTTCACCCAGTGTAAACAAAAAAATTTGCCAAGAGCCGATGAACCGGAGGAGCCTAAAATTTTGCCATGCGGCTCGAACAGGGGAGCACCCGGTTTTTGTCAGGGGAACTTAAAAATACCAGGAGTCCACACACCCCCCAGCATTTGGAGAGCCCATTCAACTATAGATATTCATGAGTATGTTTCTATTTCTGTCCGTACCTGTAGTTGTCCTTGGCCGTATGGTAGGGTTTCACCCGAGTTAAATTGAGAAGGATGCTGCAAACACAATAGATTTCCTATCTGAGATAAATAAGAATATTATCATCGCGTATTTTTGCACAACGAAAAATTATCTCCCAATAATAATATAAATGCACACAGATTAATAATAATTACGGAAAATCACTTACTTTTACCAGACGTGCCTCATTCTGATCTTTGTCGTCCATCAAACACGCCGTTATAATGGGTGTCGAAATATTCTTAACCCCGTTGATAATTTCTTTAATTCGCGGCACACCTTGAGTAATATTCATACTAGCAACGCCAGCAAAATGGAATGTTTTCAGCGTCATTTGAGTTGACGGTTCTCCGATAGACGTTGCTCCAACAGCTCCCACCGCTGTTCCAGGCTCAATCCGCGCCCGAACGTATTTGGCAGCGCACGTCTCGATAAATGTTCCCAACTGACGTTCAGTATAGCAACGGTTTAGCCGACAGACCTATAATTATAGTTCTAAATCATTTCGGAGCAAAACTAACCCACGAAGAAGGAAACATGAAATCGTAATGTTTTTCGACGCTTTGTCGCCTACTGCCGTTGGATCAATGGCTGTTTAAAAACACATCTTCCAGACGCGATATGTCAAGTATGAGCCAAACCAATATAAAAACGTTTAAATATAAAAAGTAACAAATTAATATAGCTTAAATTCGGCAGACATCGATAAAGTTAGTTTGATTATTTCTAAGATTTGGCGACGTCACAGTCTGTCTTACATCTTAATAAGAATATAATCTATAATATAGAATGAAAACATTTAGTTTACCTGGCGTAAAACGTACCAGTGTGTTTTCGGATTACTACCAAGGCGTATTTGTATTTTTACAGGACAAAATCTCAATTTTTTGCGAATCCCAAAATTTTTTGAAAAACGCAAGCATTAGCGCAATAAATTTACAAGCTATGCACATTTTTGCTGCCTAGAAATTTAATTTTTTCTGCAAAAATATTACGCGACCTCGGTCTACACTTTCATTTATGACAAACCTAAGCAGGTTTGGTATCACTAAAAATTTCCACACAGAACTTTTGTGGCCTTAACCTCTATCACCTCTGCCACAGTGCTGACGAAACCGCAGTGACGCAGTCATGTATTGTTCCAAGTTGTTTGTTTTTGTCTAGAAGTTATCGACTAGCCAACACTGTTTACCTAATAATAATATAGCCAAAATAGTTGTAAAATTTGGCTTCCCGTGGTGAACGAAGCTGCCCACCATTAATTAGTTTCACCTCGATTCGCCAGAGGACACCCTGCAGTTTCTGCGAGGACACTCTCTGGTTCATGCCCCACCGCATTACTTTGGCGCCCCACCGTCCATTCCGCGAAGAAATCATGAAACACCCCCGAAAACTTGATCTCCATCTAGTACGGGTGTCACCACGCGTAGATTGACTCCCAGTTAGCACGCGCCCAACTTTAACCGCTTATGCGAGTAGGGAAGACTACGACACTTCCCTACACTCACATATTAGCCCGTGTTTGATTATACGGGCGTTTTCGGCCTGACCCCCCCAGTTTCTGGGGGGGGGTGGGTTTATCAGCAGCTGCCTATAAACCGCCCCCCCCCAAAAAAAAACTGGGGGGGGGGTGTCCGAGCTACCCCTTAGAAACTGCGGGGGTCAGGCCGAAAACACCCGTGTCATCAAACACGGGCTAATATGTGAGTGCCGGGAAGTGTTATACTTTTTCCTAATGCACTCTTGCTAATAATAATAATGTCAAACGTAGCTGGATAACAGTACGCGCGACCTTTCAGGCAAACAAGCACCCATAAGGACATCGACTCAGCAGCGAACGAGCATTGAGCAAGCAGGGACCATTTTGGGAGGGTACCACTTAAAAATCAACTATTAATTGCAGGTACCTTTTGCGTTTCCGAGGCTTCGGCGCATTTGGAACAGCCCATTTCAGTGCAATCCAAACAGCATTTATCAGGAATTTGGAACCTAAATCAAGATAGATAAAATGTTCTAAAAATTATTTGATTATGGCATTCATCAGAAAAGGAGAATACTCTTCGTTATGCGTGAGTCTACTTTAGGTGCGAAAATGATATCCGAAGATAAAGAATATGATGCAAATGATATCGAATGATCAGAGTACATTGTTGTTATTGCTTTACGAGGTACCAAAGGAAATAATACTAGAAGGTGGGCAACTTACTATTGCGCAGCGGCAGTTATCACTGCAAACAGGCGACGTTTATAGTCACAGATACATTTTGAACTCTTCAACTCTTCTTGTATGTCAAAACGCGAAAACCTTTATATTCGCAGATTTAACGAATCCATAACGCACAAAATCATCCGTATAGAAGGGGGAGGTAGGTTGCCAGGGCATGCAGTATCATGCCAAAAATGGTATATTGGTCACAGCTACAATCAAATAAAACAGCTAAGGCTTTTCCGTATACACAAAAACCTTAATAACTACAGATGTAATAAATTATAATATTACGTTGAAAAAAAAGCACGAAATGATGCATGGCTCAAGGAGGGTCCCATCAGATATAATGCCATTTCAAAAAAGTACTTCGGTCACAGATATACTCAAATAATAATTATTATTCAGTTCATCGTTCTCAGCATTCTCTAAAAGTTTTGTAATAGCAGTTGCAACAAAATGACATTGACATTATATTAAAATTTCAAAATTATGCATAGTTCTTGGGAAGAGGTGGTCTCTACGGATAGAGTGCCATCCCAATAAAGATAAACCCATCATAGATACGTCTAATCTTTCCATCGCTTTGAGCATCCTCGAAAATCATTACAATAACAGAGTCACATTGCATTTAAAATAAAGAAATCATAAATAATGGTGCTTTGGGGGTGGGGCGTGAGGCTCCAGAGGATAAGTACCATTCCAACGCGGACACCGGACAAAGATGCATTCAAAATAATCACTCTATTGTTTTCAGCGACCCATAGAACCGTTATGTAACTATATTATGCTAATTAACTTTTATCTTAAAATATATGATATATAAAAACCTAAAATAGGTCCTGTGGGACCTCATTTTGTGCCCATATCTCCTTATCCGCGAGTCTCGTAAAAAGTATTTGTCAACAAAGTTTGCAGATCGAATTCAGGCGAACATAAAAGATATTTATGTAACATTTTTGATACTAGGCCTGCGTTTAGAGATATAATTAAATCGCATTTTCCCTCGGTCACAAAAATTGAAGGGGCAAGCTCTTAAGAGGGGCCTATCATACCTCATGGGTGGGTTGCAGAGATGGAACTGACATAGGAGACGGATCAAACTATTTAGTTTATAATACGCATAAGACCTCATCTGGCTTCTCAAGATGGGGAGGTGCGCCACGTATTTTTACCTCCCCCAGTTCATGCTCCCCAGGAAAATTTTAGCTTCCCAAAGTTCATGCCCCATGTTCTTTCCTGCGCCACTAAAAATTAATGAACTTTTGTCTCATGGGCTAAAAAATGGAATTTTTCAATATTTTGGCTAAAACCCCCAAATTTTCCGATCCGGGGCTAAAAATCACTAAAATTTTCCGTTTGTAGTGAGCATAATTTCAATCAGTTTCCCAATCCGACTTTGTGACGTTTTCTGACAGTTGCAGTACTATATCTTCCACCTAAGTCAACTTGGGACCCCAAGATGAACTGGAGGGAATCGCCCCCCAGGTATTTTCAGTTCTCCCAGTTCCGAAGTGGAAGGGCTCCCCAGCTCATGCATCCAAGGATAATGGATAATTTTGGTAGTTTGGAGAAGTCAATGCATGGAAATATTTTCATTCGTTCGTGAGATATTTGGAAATAACTATCCTGAAGGACGAACAGACAAACGGATGGACGAACAGACACGGTGAAATTTAGTGTTCACACAAATAAATGCTTGCTCGGTTTGCTTGTTGCGCAAAAATGAACCTTGTGTTTTGGAAACTTCAACGGCGTTGACACCTTCAAAGTTTCGGCTCAAAATTTGATCAAACCTGACCGTAGAAACCTGGCAAATCACGATGTTTCAAAATTTTTGCCACATTTTGAACTAAAGTTTTTTCAAGAGTACGTTCTGTATTATTAAATGGCTAAGTTAACTTGAACTGTGTATACTTTGAAATTTAGTACAAAATGCAAAAGCAAAAAATTAGGCTGAAAGTTAGAAGGTGTGATCGAGCCTTTATGCTTAGCCGGAGTGGTAATCCATACAGGTTAAACGACAACATTGATAAATATCATTTTTCACAGTAATGGCTAAAAAATTAAAAGTTATTGCATCCCGGTAAGGCAAAATTAGTTATTTTGATGTTTATGGATAGAAATGGAAACTCCGACAGTTACACATCTGCAGAAAATCAATTGCGAGATATTAGCGCGGTTACCGAAGATTTAATACTAGTTTAGCTCACCATCTGACCGTATCCGCCAGCTTTTGCTCCACAAAATCGCGCACAATTTCACGAAAATGATTCGTGGTTCGCGATTTCACATAAGGCGAGTCAATCTTTTTATCGATGTAACCGAGAAGCTCTTCGGGATCACGCCTCCTTGAGTCTGCTGGGTCGTAGGCGACGCTGATAGAATGCGCAAATACGTGCTCCATATCGACGACTGAGTCCGTGCCTGAAAGCTACCATTATTGCTTTATTATTATCAGCCTTCCAAAAGTACAACAAACATATCCGGAAAAACCCAACTGAATGCTTCTAGGTCACATTTTGTTTCACCTCCAGAGGCAAATAATTTATGGATACACAAGTTGAACTCGTGCACCTCTCAAATTAATCACGGAACAAAACTAAGAAACAGGACACAGAAAACCATAAACGCGACTAATATACATAATCTCACCGTCGGGTTGTCCAAGACGCAACTACAACCATTAATTATCGGCAGCTATTTAAAAAATTTCAAGTCAATCACCTGGGTTCTCAAAATTGGGGAGGCTTGCATTTTCTGGCAAAGCCGGATGCCTGCGATTCGTGCCCTTTGGCAAAGTATTGTGCTGCCACTGGTTCATCGCGTCTTGGCCGAAATTTTTTGCTACCACTTTGTAACAATTCTCCAAAATTACAAAAATTGATCAAATTTTATACTAAAATTGCATCAAGGGACTAAAAATTTCGAAAATTTTGTCAAAATTAGCTTCAGACTAGCTTTTTCTCTCCTTCAAACATTTAACAGCGTTTCGGACACGAATTTTAACCGTTTTTCTCCCGGCAAAATACCCCCTGGCAAAATCGGATTCCCTTGGTTTAGAACAAATAGAGCAGTGAGTCATACCAAATCAAAAACCTGCACGGAACCACTTTCACGTTTAGTTATTTATATTAGACACTTTTGTTTTGCATATTTCTGTAGGGTTGCAATCGACGTTTAGTTTTGTTTTTAGTGATAACCCTTTCCAATACAAAGGGATAACTTGACGTGTTCAACTTCATGGTTTATGTGCATAGGCATCCCAGCAGCTACTAATTTTTTTATGAGACGAAATGTCTGGAGGAGTGGATGCAGCGACATTGCATCGGGACATACCTGAATGGAATATGAATTAATACATTTTGATATTGAAGCAGCTGAGGTGACACCGTTGGAAGCGCACGAACAATACAACGTGATAGTTTCTGCTCCTCGCCACAGGTAACTTACTTCGTCAAGGATCTAAGAGCGAACGACTTCAATGACTTGAAAGATCTCACACTGCTACACGAAAGCTCGCAAATTCAACATATTAGGAAAACACTATCTTTGTGAAACGTTGCATAATACAACAGTCACGGGTACTAACAGCACACGCATGCACGCAAACATGATTAAACGCACACGCTCGTGCACGCGTTTCTGGTGTTTACTATGAATCTATAACGGTTGCATGATGAAATACGATAAGCGTCAGCCTTTGACCAAAAATTGATGTTGGATCTCTAGTTATCTACTACAGTCCACAGCTATTTTGCTCAATATCAGTTCAGTTAGTCTACAATACGTTTAGCATCACATATAGTGACATGTAGAGAGACTGGTACATCTGTGTAATTTGTATGCAGGAGTCTATTAATCAGAACGTTTTCAACATAACGCTGTAATCCCATTATTAAATAATCAAATTTAACTAAACCTTCCTTAGGCCGAAAATTTTTTTGGTATTTACATGAAACTCTCGATTTCATTCTCAAAGGAAATTGAGAGTGGGGAGTTCTATTTTTTCGAAATATAAATGGATATTCCCGCAGAGTTCCAGGGTCAGAGCTGACTCCTGCGGTCACTTCCGGAAGCGCACGTTTGTGAAGGGCCGTAACTGCACTACGCACAACGTGCTTCTCAGCCCCTATTTCTAACTTAGCGCGTTCCGAAGATTCTGAATCAGATTTTCAAGATTGCAGCGAGGGATAGTCAACTGGGGATTCACATTCGAATAATAAAAAGCCAGTTTACCTTGAAGAATCTCTTTAACCTAATAGCAGCCAAGCCACGCTTGTCCCACACAATACTGGCACGTTGAGGAACAATAATTGAACAGTATTACCTTCCATTGCCGCCGGATCCATATTATCGTCACCATAAACGAACTGGACCACATCGTTCATTGACGTTCTTACAGTGCCATCATATTCTGCGCATAAATCTTCAAGACCTTTGACCAACCGTCTCTAAAAATATAAAAGCTATGAGTTAAAAGTAGGCGTTTCGAAATGAGTTTTTATATTCTCTTTAAACTAGACATATTGTATGTGCATGGCTATATTTTATTAGCATTATTTTAGTTCTGTTACCTACGCGCGTAATGTAAAACAAAACCATAGTATTGTTATAAGCCAAATTAAATCATTAAATCATATCGCCTTTTAACACCATTTGCGCTTAGTTTAAATAATAATTAAATATTTAAGATAAATAATTAATCAGGTAATAAATCAACCAATCACCAGTAAGACTGTCATAATTTGACTACTGTAGTCAAATTGTTCACTCTCGATTCTTAATCGAACTGCGAAAACCCAAACATAATCGACTGTCTGTGATATAATCTTTAGACCATGACGTAAACCAATGTTTTGGAAGTGCTCAATGTTGCTCGGTCGAAGCCGAAAATTAAGACTCAAACGCCGACGGCCTAACTTGAACACCATATGGTATGCTTCGCAAACCTTGACCGGTGACGAGCTTTACCTGCATATATCCAGTCTCAGCTGTCTTTACTGCGGTATCGACTAATCCCTCACGTCCAGCCATCGTATGAAAAATAAATTCGGTGGGCGTTAGTCCAGAATAGAAGCTGTCTTCAACAAATCCCTTTGCTTCCGGGGTGACCGATCCTTTGACAAAATGTGGCAATGATCGATCTTCGAAACCATTCGGAACACGCTTGCCCGACAATGCCTTAAAAATAGCAAACAATAATGAGAAATATTGGTATTATTTTTCAACGAACTCGGATTATTCGTTCGGCTAAACTGTTCGAACAACCAAGAATCGATATGGTTATGAACGCGAAAATAGTAGTTGACGCATCTTATTGAATATTGAATACATCAAAATGAACCATAATCCGTAACCCACCTCTATGGTTATCAAATTTATCAGTTTGACTTTGACATATTTCCAACTCCTATAATTCCAGTATTAAAATTAAAAAAATTCACACAATCACATTGCAAAAACGAAACCTCGAAAACCACCTGACTGGCTTCACCGTAATTTTTGTGTAAAATAAAAGAACCTTTTCGTACGTTTTGCAAACTGAGAAGTCAACCGAATTTTATAACGCATGAACTAGAGTTTTCGATAAGAAGCATCGATTTCTAAAAGCCTGAAACTTCACAAATGTCCCTGAAATATAAATATTATAAAAATAAAACGAATTTCATTATGAAATCCAGAATAAGACTTACTTGTAGTAAACAAAAGCAAAAACACGCAAACTCTTGTCCCCTACATGTACCCACTAACCTGTTGCCCGACACAAGCAATCATCTGTGAAATATTAATAAACGATCCTTTTGAGCCACAAATCGCCATCGTCAACGGACTGTTATGCCGTGACAGCTCGGCAAGACACGCTTTGCCAGCTTCGTCACGAATCTGCGACAGTTCGCGAAGAACAACCGCTTCTAGCGTCTCCTCTTCCGTGCAGCCGGGCTGGGTTTTTAGCTCACGGTTCTGAATAAAAAAATTAGAACGCCTATCGCAACTCTTTAGTTATGTCGGTTTTTAATACAGCCACATAATAATAATCTATAAGAAGTAGAGATGAGGGCTTAGGCTCACCCACTTTTCAACCAAAGGAGGGTCGCCGTAAGCTATTCTCCGCAATTTTACCTTAGCGCCCTCAATTCTGAATGGCATGCGGCGCCATTGTTGATATTAAATACATTTTAATAGAATAATTAATAACAATAAATTATTACGAATTATTATTGCGTTATCGAAAATTTCTAACGATCACACACGTGCGTGCACATCTGTCAAGATGTCAGCATCCAAAACACGACCAATGATTGCACAACCACGGTGACAGAATCCGCACAATGGTCACTGCTCAAAAAGCCAGTCATTCACAGCCAGGGAGAAATAATTGACCGTGGCTCCAGATTTAAAATAAACATTTAAACAGTTAGCAAAGATTTAAAATATGTACACCCCTGAAATATATTACATTATCTGACTTCTAACGCGATCAGCGCTGTGCTCACTATATTATGCAGTCGACGTGCGTTTTAAACCAAAGTTTTACACAATCTCAAACGAAGGCTTAGCGGCTTCTCTTTGACAATACACAATACATAGTGTCAATGATAGGCGTAATAATTTACAGTTACACTACATTTTAAAGCAAAAATACGCTACTTGCGATTACAAAATTTCACTGAACTCATACTAAAGTTAGTAACGTTTGTCTATTGCAGGCTTACTGCAACAGAAGTACAAATTCAGCTGTTTTCCTATAACTACATCGAGCATAAATGAGTATATACCGTAGCCGCCAGAAATGAACACTACTCGCTCTGTCTTTCCTCGTTCGATGTTCGTTTGCTGCTCAAAAAATGTTCGTTTACTGTTCGCTCGACGTCCCTCTAGTATTACTCGACGCTGGCTAGGTCGGAAGGCGAAAGTTATCGCCGGCGAGTAGTATAGTTAATAATTAAGTTGACAATCCATGCATGATATACATAATTGTCAAGTTTCTTTTTATCTTATAAGCGCTGTTGGCTTGACCACAAGCCAGATTAAAATATTACAGGGTTCTCTCCGTGCGCGAAAAAACACCACTTACCTTTAGCTGTTGAATAAATTCTTCGCATTTAGCGTATCCGTTGTCTAAGAGACGTTGTTTTCGTCTGAGCAGGCCGACGCCCGGTGTAACATCCCCGATCCCAATTGAAAACCCATGATTCATAAGGAACACAGGCGCAACCCGAGCAAGACGCCACATTGAGTCAGCCGCTTCCTGTAAAAACATAATAATTACTATCGAGCAAATTAGTAGAACATGTAGATGTAAAATATTGAGAATAAATGGTGAAAAAGGGTGTTTGACTCATGCTCTCGTTCTGAATACAAACTCTTTATCAAGTGAAGCGAGCAAATATTCACTTGCATGAACTCCGATAAATTTTACCATGTCCTTCGGTCCGGCCATTTTTTATCTCAAGAAGAAATGAACATAACTATTTCTACTGAACGGACTATTTCGATCAGATACGCGTTTTGAAAAAATGTGCTTAAATCGTCAAATTTACCACTTTTGGCACCGTTTGCGGGCCAAAATTCGATAACATACGCGTTTTTGAAGTGGTTTTTTGCACATGAAAGCGTACAGTCTGGCTAGTGACTTCAAAAGATATTTCATCTACGGAACCCACCCATGGAGTATAATAGACGTCTTTAAATCCGGTTTTTGTGATTGAAGTAAAATACTTTTAATAATATCTCAAAACACAAAGCGCCGTCATTCAAAATACTCAAATCACTCAAAACACACACTCAAAAATACGGGTGATGTTGCATAATTTTGTGTTCGTCTGGTGAGATATACAACTTTGTTACCAAATATTTTTGTTCGACTTCATGGATAAGGAGATATGGATACAGAATAAAATCCGCAAAGAACTGATTTTAGCCATTTACATAAGTTTTTCGTATAATCTAGTAATACGCATTATATATTCACTATAAAGGTCATCGAGGTTTCTGAAAACGACGAGATGATTCAATTTGAATGTATTTGTAAACGATATATCCTTTTTTGGAACGATACTGTGTCCCTAAGACCAACCTTCCGAACCATGCATAATTTGATGATTTTCAATCCAATGCAGTATTTTTCTGCATCTGCTATTACTGTTTTCGAGGATACTGAAAACGACGAAATGATTCATTTTAACGTATTTGTGACCCATATACTCTTTTTGGAATGATAGATTGATAGACGAAATTCGGGTGGGGACAAAAATGCAAGAACATGAACGTTACACGGTGCAATTCTAATTAGGTTAATAGCATTTCAAGGCAAATCCCGCTATTTTCCTAATTCCGCATTGCCGGAAACTAGTAAGGTACAAAGGATCCTGGATATATGCTTCCTAACTTCCATCAGATTGATGCAGTTGAGAACAACGTATTGTGATAGTTTATCTATATTACAAGACTCACAAAGGCTACTCTGAACCATGACTAGCTTGAAAAGATGAGCGTTCAGATGATTAGGTCCAGTGAGTACAAAATTCGATCATATTCTAACAAATTTTGTCAACATTTAGCTGTAAATTTTGATGAAAATATATGGCAAATAACGATGCTTCAAAACTTGAATTCTTATTTTGGCAATATTTTATTACATTTTGCTCCAAAAATTTTCAAAATTCTGATGTTTGTTTCTTTAAAAATTCAATAGTATTCATTCTATTGAAATTTACGAGGAAGAATAGTTTCAAATTTTGAACAGAAGCTTTAAACATGTCAACGCAACTTAGTACTACCTAGTGTCGGCATAAAATTACTCTGCTTCTCTTCACACGAACTTCGAAATATTGGGTCGTGTGTATTAAAAGTGTCGAAAGTAGCGAATTGCTATAGAGCGTATTCCAGAGCACCGACAGTAATTATGGCCAATCTGAGAATGTATCAGTATAACATTAGTTGGATATACCAAAAAATCATTAAAATCATGCCGTAAATCATGTTAGCCTTGATTAGCTATTATCGGGAAATTATCACACTACTACTAACAACCGAAATAAGCACAACTACAGCCAGAAATAAGTCCAAAATAATAGATCAAAATGAATCGAAATTTCTATCGATTTCGATTACACTAAATTTCGATCAATTTAGATTTTGCTGGATTGCGATCAACTTCGATCGTTTTCGGTTGCACTTATTTTACTCAGCTATCACCTGCTCGCCAAAATCGCGCATCAGTGTGTAGAAAATATTATTCTTCGAACCAGATCCGAGCGTTGCTTTGTCCATCGCGCCGCACATGAGCTGACTGTTTCGAAATATGACCCACGAGTCGTTGACACACAAATCTTTGTTGCCCGAATAATTTTTTCCTAAAAATCAAAATTAACCGTGTTCACGTTTACGAAATAGATTCCAGGTCGGTCATTGTCCGATCGTTGTAGAGATTAATACAGGCAGCGACTCCAAGATGAACAAATTTTGAATAATAACATATTACTAGCGCCTCATGTTGGCTAAAACATTGGTAAGTAACGGTCGTGTTTATCGCAAACGTTTTAGAATTCTGTAGCCTAAATCTATGTGGTGGTAGCAAAGACAAGCGCCCCTCCCTTCCACAAAAACTGATTTCCACGCACCCTTAGTCGATAGATTTAGAAGCACACGCGATCGTTTATTTGGCCGAATTAGCACGCCAAAAACCTGCTTTCCAGTCCACAGTCGAATCGGTTTAATAACTGCAGGCGGCGGAAGATCGATTCGCAATCCGATATCGTTACCGCTAACAATTTGAGCCGACAGTTGTGCAACCTAAAATACAATATTAATATGCAAAACTAGCGATTGGCTAAAAAACCCCCCACCCCACCCCCTAGCGCCCTCAGTTAAAATCAATGGGCGGTGAGTGGGTGAAATGTATTGGCACCCACAAATTTTCAATTACTGGGTAATTACTGCGTATTACGACCAGTACCGAGAAAACCACTGGGGCATCGAATTTAGCAGCACCTACAAATTATCAAATTTGTGGGTTCAATGTAGCACTCACAAAATTTGCGAGACATTTCTTATGCTTCCCTTCTGTTTTAAAGTGGATGATCTAACATATAAAAATCTAAACTAAAATTTTGTAATTACCGTAATATTTTGGTTCATTACCGAACAAAAACCCACAAATGGAACGGTAACAATATAATATTATCTGGCTAGTCCAAAGTGGCGATTTTCGGCTGCCCTCGGCAAAAATTCGGGTACCCCCGGCTCAAAGCACCCTTCTGAGAAAAATAAACGTCTAAACGCCATAAAATCCGGCAAAAAAATCGGCCCTCCGGCAAAATCGACAGGTGAGCGGGGGGCCCTGCTATAACTATCGAGGTTTGGACTAGCCAGAGTTATAAAACGTTGTATAGCGAGACTGCATAAAGAAATACATCTCTGCACTACAAATGTAAAGCAATGGCTGAGGACGTGCGCGTTTTTGGCCTTTTCATTTCTGGAAGTTCAAAATATTAAAAAATTATCGGATACCTCCCCAGAAAACTGCAGGAGTCCAACCTAGCCCACCACTAAAAGAGAGGGTCCGACCTATACCCTATAAAAATGAGAGGCCCGAAATGCCCCCATAAAACGTTGGAGGCCAGTGCAACCAGAAGAAATGCGGGAATAGAGGGTTTACATTTAAAGCGCTGGGAAGTGTAGCTTATGCACGGTTACTTATAGTAAATAAGGTTAGAAAAAATTCCCGTAACGAAAATTGGAAAAGAAACCTTTGAATGAACACTTTGAAAACTATATTAGTCTCATCCTAAAAATCAGCTTTAAAACATGTTTGTTCAATTTTTATAGATAAACCGGAAAATGCTTTTCCAGTCATAACAATGCACTTTGTTACATCACTCACTAAAATATTGTAAACAAGTAGGTTGCTCACTTGCGAACGATTGAAAAATCGATCCTTGTGTGTCAGCAAATACGCGCCGGTTATAAAATCTTGAATAGCTGCAATCAGCGGCTCTCCGTTACGCGGCGTAATCATGTTCGATTTGGTACCCATTAGGCAAATAGCTTCTGCGCGAGCTTCTTCGGTTTGAGGCAAGTGAAGATTCATTTCGTCGCCGTCAAAATCTTAAAACACCCACCATATTGGAACAACAAACTATATTACATCACCTCTTACCACATTAAATGAATATTAGGTTTGCATTAAAACACCCACCATATTGGACCAACAACCTATATTATATCACTTCTTAACACATTAAATGAATATTAGGTTTACATTAGGCAACAACAACTATTAATTATTATTCATCTGGCGAGCTGTGTTATTTTCTAACTCACGACGCTTTGACCCACAAACTTTCAAAGCCACATTTTCTACAAGAATTTCGGTGGTCACTTAATGAGTTTCTGGTTCAACACAACGACCCAATTATTGCCTTTCCACAACATTCAACAACCACATATACACTGGCCTGTCCTCGGTCCTCTAACTAGTGGAGGAGGATACTGTGCTGGGAGGGCATCATTTCAACCGAATGGGTGGACAGACATAGGAAAAATCTCACGAACATGGGCGATTTGGAAAGCGGGGGGTCGCCACATCGCTCCCACTGTGGACAGGCCAGTATATATATATCACCTTCGTAAAACGTCACTAGCGCTTGCGCTGTCTCCAACTTATTTACCAAATGGTAGGTAATTACCGAGAAAATTAAATAAGCTAGGAATTTACAATAAATACGACGTCATTTTAACAACTTTTTAAAGCTAAACATACTGGAATACATTTAAAAAATATATTGCGCAGGATACTATTAAGTAAATGTAGTCACGGACAAAAATACAAAACAACGTTAGTTTGCGTGTCAAATTCGTTTTCATGCAGTTTTTTCAGGATTGTTATTTGTATGGTCACTACTCAAACTAGTAACATAACCAAAAACACTAAAGAAACCTAATAAATAATGAGCTATGAGTGAGGTATGCGCTCGCGAAAAAGGCAAAAATTGTCCATTTAAAAATATACTTTCACAATGCTAACCTATTTGTTAATTTGATTCTACATCGTCATTAATTAAAAAAGCAGGGATCGTACAAACAACTGCAAAAGTTCGGGTCAATCTTCGGCTTCTATTGTTCTCCTCGGCTGAATATTCAGAAAAGCTGAATATGCTCCATTCGACCAAACTGTGTAAAAGGAATGATGATGGTAATAATGTCATAATTAAAATGCTTATAATTGTATTCGGCCGGGTTTTCAGCGAAGAAAACATAAGAATGTTGATCTAGACACGAACTAGATCGAAATCATGTATATGACACTTTCGCGTCGCTAAAATGAGTCCAACAATATCCTTCGCATTGTACGTTAACAATAACATAAGATTTTAACCCCAAACAACTGGCCTGTCCACAGCGGCAGATGGGCGAGGGTACCCCCACTTTCCAAATCCCTAAGCTCGTCTAATTTCTCACATGTTTGTTCACCAGCCACCCGAAAGCTCCAATGTTGGACTAAATCCTTGACGTCCCAAAATATATGTTTTCTGAATGCTAAATATTTTCAAGCATTAAATAACTATAATTTCGAAAGCTAAATAGCTGTTTTATAGCTGGGAAATATTTGTACAAAAATTCTTCCCACTTTAAAATTTCGGGGGCCACTAAAGTAAACATCAGAGCCCCAATCACCACACGTTTGGGAAGCTGAATATGAAATAACTAGAAGCATGTTATTTCACATTGGCACGGACTAAACTGTGCTACATCAATACTAACGGTACGATGGCTCCAATCCCTACCAGGCATGACTACATTTCGCTCGAAGCCTATATTATTTTTTGTTCACACAGTGTTCGATCGTGCTATTAAATGTGTTCGAATGTTAAACCGAAAAAATGCAAAAAAAATACAAAACTGCTAATATAATAAAATACTTAACTTTGTTCGAAATATATTCGAAAGTGTTTCGTTGTTCGAAATTGTTTGCGAAATGTTCGATGTGTTCGCTCGAAATGAGGCAATTATTTTTGGTAATGTCTGTACGTTTACGCACGCTTGTTGCTATTCTCAGCAACGTTAACCCATCCATTGTGACGTTTATAGACGGTAAACGCAAAATTCGATCTCATTTTGACCTAAAGAAAAAGTTAACAGAAGTATTAAAAGGAATTCCATTCCATCCACGAGCTCACCTTACCAACGACAAGCCGTCGGTCGCTAAGTAATGCTGAGCACGTTCGCTGGTGAATAATTTCAGTTTTGCTGGCTATATTTATGAAACCCATATAAAATTGATCGATCTTCTGTTCCCTTTTCGGTTGTCGATAAAATTTGCGCAATTGTCCATAAAAAGTATAAGACAACAGACTCGTGCAAACTCACCTGCGTTATATGGCGTACAAACGCATTCGTTAAATCGAAACGTTCGATGTGGGACTACTTTGACAAAATGCGCCATGATACTAAT
This sequence comes from Trileptium ribeirensis, assembly GCA_030248225.1. NCBI lineage: Eukaryota > Metazoa > Nematoda > Enoplea > Enoplida > Thoracostomopsidae > Trileptium > Trileptium ribeirensis. Next base: position 23,959 of record JASANE010014287.1, read on the forward strand.
TTTGTGAAGTGACGGTTGGCGATTGAACAGCACAACGTCGCCGTCGAACATATGGCGCTCGATGAGGTCTCCTACTTTGAGATGTTCTGAAAGAATAAAGAATTATTTAATAAAAAATCAACAGTCACAGCCAAAAAATAAGCGAAATAATCGATCGAAATTGAGCGAAATTGTGATCAATTTTCATTTATATCGATCACGATAACACTTAGTTATGGTGGTGACAGTGCAGTTACAATCAAAATTAAGTGATTAAAAATCGAACGAAGTTTCGTTCGATTTCGATCATTTTCGTTTAAGCTAAAATCGATCGTTTAAACGAAAATCGATTAATTTAACGAATTTCGATTACACTATAGTTCAATTTCGTCTGCGTTCGATTATATGTGCACTTAATTCTGATTGCAACTGTACACTATCAGAGGGATACAGCGACTTGTCTGTTGCGACAGTCGAGTTACCGGCTGAAAAATATTAATCTTTAGCATGTACAGAGACGTCCCGCCTCAGCGAAAAACCTCGCTGGATTTTCATGCAATTTGAGCGCTATATTTGAGGTGCCCTTCCTAGATAACTGGTTTCGTTTTTGGTAATAACAGCTTGAAAACCCAGCTATTTTATGACCTAAAAATGTTCTTCTCAAAACTTACAAATAAATTTTAAGGTGCCGAAGAACGTTTTACTAAAACCCTACACAATAAAGATGGACACCAGCATAGATAAAGCAGAAAGCAACTAGAGCTTTAGGGCTATCTTTTATAGAACGCCTATGGGAGCACGAGATTTTCCATAAAAAGCCTCTAATTTTGCTTCAAGGCTCCACCAATACTTCACATCTGCACCAAGTTAATCAAACACTGCTGAACCGCGTGTCTTTTCTCAAACTGCAACACTAAAATATCTCCAATATTTCCGAAATTCTTAACGCCCTTGCATCAATTCAAGCCGTCCTTGAAGCTAATGAATATATTTTTTTTTGGAGCGAAGGTCAAAAGAGCTGCCTTTATGTCCCGGAATGGAGAGAAAAACTCGGTGTCAGCGATTGTTTGAAATTTAATGATGATAATGATCGTTACTCACAGCAAATCAGCACATCATCAGATCATCATTGCAGCTATCAATCAATAATGGTAATTCAAAATCCAATTATTACCGTACTCTCCCATATGAACGCGTCTGGACTTGGGGATAGCCTAAATATGCATTGCTTACCTGCAGTTATGGCTCTGTTTCCATATTTAAGATATCGCTTTGTTCCGGTCGCCTTTTCGATAATAAAATTTGCACCCGGATGCTTGTCCGCACCGTTAATCACCAACTTTCGCATTAGTTCAATATTTGCTTCAGTAACCTCAAAATACAACAAACGCAAACCATTGCAACAATGGAGATAATACTAAAATACTGGTGTATAAAAGAGTCGTGGAACAAAAATCATTGCATAAAAATGAACGCGACATGTGGACTTAGGTAAATGTAGACAATCGAGCGTTAGAACTTTCGTTTCTTTACAAATGAACCTACACAGAAACCAATGTTGTTGTGTTTGCGATCAAACGTTACCATAATCGAACGTTGCAACATTCGTTCATAAAAGGACATTCGGTCATAAAGGTAGTCGGATTTGTTTTTTGGACGACCATATTAACTGTTGTAGTCGTTCCTGCTGGAGAAAACGTTTAATTTATGTACGACAAATGGTTGCGTCATTTTTCAGGCCCAATTTCAAATTAGGTTGTCTGCTTTTAACAATATTGCGCAGCCACCGAAGCGGGCAATCGTTTATTTGTATGCGCACTGGTAAATTTTACCGTGTCTGTCCGTCTGGCCAGCTTTTTCTATCTAAATATCTCAGGAATGAATTAGATATTCCCATGAGAACTTTTGCATATGATTATATGGTTTGGCTCGAGACCCCATATAGGTTTCGTCTGCGCAGCCAACACATGCGGCGTGGTATACCCAATTTAAATAGGGTACCCTCAGTGTTTGTGACAGAGGAAAATGTGTTTTTAGTTATATCTCAAAACATAGGCCTCATGTCGGAAATTGTTGCACATCTTTTAGGTTAGACTGGATAAGAGCTACAACTTTATTGATCAACAGATTTTTGTCAAACTCGTGGACAAGGAGAAAAGAGTACAAAGTGGCATCCCAAAAGGACCTTTTCAACCATTCATTTGTCACATTTTTATGATAATCGTTAATAAGCATTGTACGGTCAATATAAATGATTTTGGGAATAATGAAAACAATGGAAAGATTCATTTGAAAGTATCTGTGATCAGTGTACCTTTTAGAATGGTACTGTTTCCTATAGACCCCATTGTCATAACCATTCATGATTTCGTGTTTTCATCTTGTGTCATATTTTGTTGCATCTGCTTTTACAACGGTTTTCGAGGATGCTGAAAACGGTAGCGGGATTCATTTGAACGTATCCGTGATATAAGTACCCTTTTTAGAATGGTACTGTATCTCCAGAGACCTCCGCCCCGGAGGAACTGTGCAAGATTTCATGAATTTCAATCTACTGCTGTATGTTATTATATCTACTATTATGAAAATTGTCGAGGATGCTGATAACTACGAAGTTATTTATTTAAGTATATATGTGACCGATGTAGATTTTTGTAATGATACGGTATATCATGGGATACCTCCTTGAGCCATGAATGATTGGTGACTTTTGACCTGTCATAATTTGTTGCACTTTCCTGCAGTGGCGGACCCAGGATTTTCTGGTGGGGGGGATACCAAAAATTTTTGATGTTTGAAATATGTGTTCGGTTGACTCCAGACTTGTAATTGCATCATATTGACGATATATGAACTCACATAATCAATTTTTCCCTTAAAATAAAATGTATATATACATTTTTGTTAAAAATTTCGAAGTATTTATGCCAAAAAAATTTTAGCCAGGGGGACCCCCTATTTTTCGATTTTTTGGTCCTGAAAATTTTTGCAACCCCACCCTTAAAGCTCCCTATTTCACCAACCTTCAAAATATACACCTAGCTATGACATTCAACACAGCAGCCACTCCTAGCTTACGTGGCTGCATGCGATGCGACAAGCCAACAACAACAGAACCAATAACGCGTAACGCTACAAATGCCCACTTACAAACAAAAACATTCAGACAAACAGACAACCTGGAGCGAATGCAACGTGCGCAAGTATGTGTATATGCACACGTAAAATCCCTGTGGGTATCAAAAACAAACAAGTTTTATTAAAGATGAAAAACGTTTTTCGCTTTTTTCGCTCCTTTTTTGTTTTTTGAAGCCAAAAAAAATTTTTCCAAAAAATTCTGGTGGGGGGGATATATCCCCCCTATCCCCCCCCCCCCTGGGTCCGCCCCTGCTTTCCTGTTAAATCAGCCAATATAAAAGTTTTCGAGGCTGGCAAAGTGCATTTGTTTAAACGTATCTGTGAGTATATATTTCGCTCACAGTGGTACAGCTCCAGAGGTCCCGTCAATAAAGATTCTCGCGGGTTATTCAGGTTTTGTAACTTGGCTCGTTCAACTTGATGATATTTTCGTTGATGCGCACATTCAATATAGGTTTAGTACTTTGTTTCTGGGTCGCACAAAGGTTGCACGCTGCTGGTGTCAATACTGCATCGTTTCTTATAGGCTAATCATTTTTAGAGTCACCTAAAACTCTACGCGGATCGGGGGTTCCTAAATGTTTATACTTCACAAAATTAAATTCACGCGAGTGTTTGCAATGGCCAACCGAACTATACGACAGCAAATTTTTTCACACTTCGCTGCAGAGGGATAGTTATTATTAGAATATTATTGAGGGACTTATTATAAGTTTCGAGCATTTGTACCGCTCATAAGGACATTAGCGAACATTACGAGCAGTTGATTTGGATCTTGTAATTGCAATGAAAGATAACAGAAAAATATTACATAAACTACAACGACGGCTCTTCAATTTCAGTCAACGTAATCTGTGGCATCGATATCTGGCATATTGTCACAATTCGAACTGACACTTCATCGCTTGGCCTAGCAACTTTGACTTTGCCGTAAATTCAAGAAGTGTCATTCTAACCTAAGGCCTAATAATATAGTACTAGATTAACATTTGCTACTGTATTACTGTACGTGGCAGAAATGAGTGTTGTCCTATGTTCGCTACAAGATGGTTCAGTAAATTCAAAATTTCGTTCGGATTTTTTTCGAACTTAGTATGAGAGATGTGCGAAATTTTGGGGTGCTTTTTAAATTTGTTCCAGAGCTGTTCGAAGTTTGTTTGACCATGCTCAAGAATAAATAAATTTTGCTCGATTTCTGTTCGATGTTTGTTCGTTCGAAAACTGACACTCATTCCTGGCGAGTACTATATATATATCAAAGTCTACTCAGACTAAGTCTCATTTTACACATCTTAATGATTACTATTATTATTAAATTTCGCGTCCAACCACTTAGTACCACTACAATAACATCTTACAGTCTCTGGGTACGTCATAATCCGAGCGACACGATCAGGTACTCCAATCTGATCGATGCGCAAATTTGGATCTGGCGAAATCACAGTTCGACCCGAAAAATCAACCCGCTTGCCCGACAAATTGCCACGAAATCGTCCTTGTTTGCCTTTAAGACGCTGAAATTATACATACATAGACGGGACGTACATGGCTATTTAGAAAAACCCAACATAAACCCTTCTTTTATGCCTCACATCATGATATATTCATTCACACATGTGATCGTATGCATACATCAAATTTTCGTACAACTCAAGCTTTACCTTATTTCAAAAGTGAGCCCACTGCATTGAAAAGCTCAAGTTAGCGATAATAATACAATAATTGTATATTTGCGCTATCTGATTCTCAGTTGCGGGCTCTCCAAATTGAAGGTGGGCCCTGATATTTTTCGGTTCCCCCTGGCTCAAAATAGGTGCCCTCCGGCAAAATTTTGGGTCCACCCGATTCATTGCCTCTTGGCAAAATTTTTTTTCTAATCGGTCCAAAGTACATAATGTTTGATCAAAATTTGTACCACAATTCCGTTCTTAAGCCAAACATTTCGCAAATTTTACCAAAGTTTCCTTCAAAATCACCTTTTGTTTCCATCAAAAGCGTTTTGGCAGTATTTCTGACATGATTTTAACCGTTTTTCTGTTGGCAAAATGTCCCCTGAGAAAATGGGGCGCCCCTCCGGTTTGGAACCAAGGGCCAGTGGTTCATAACCCCCTGGCAAAATTTTCAGCGAATGGAGAGGCCAGAGTTGTGAACTTTGCATAACTGAAACGGAGCGAGCGGAGTTTCCACTGAGAGAGCTACAAGAAAATCGCGAAAATATATTTTTTCTCAGACTCTACCACTCATAAACTTGGTGGATGGATTTCGATAAACTGTTTTGTTCGATAGCAAAAGTAATGACGATGCGCCGTCTAGTGAATGTACAGCTCCGGCCCCATCTCGCATCTGAAAATGGCAAAACAATTAGTTTTTACACATTGCCATATTTAGAATTTTCGTTTGGGGGGGGGCAATGCATGTTCGAGTTATATTATTTAGTAGTGGTATAAAACATTTTTATGCTACAGCATACTAAATCACCAGACGGATCTGGCAATACCAAGGCTGACCCTTGGTATTTTTGGGACTTCCACACAATGGCTCGTACGCCAGTGCCTTTAAGGGGTCTTTTCCAAATCTAGCCGTACGGGTAGCGTTGTTTCGTAGTCCACATGTCGCGACTCAGGCTTTACATCGAAAAAAGGAGACCACCACTCGTAATAATAATTGCTCGTCATAACTTTCATGAAGTTCGAGGGTTGCGAAATACGATTCTGTAAGCAATCCATACTACAGTGAGTACAAACGATTAATGCTGTTGTCTCCACACCAAGCCTCCATCCTGCTTAAAACAGAACAAGCGAAGAACGTAGATAATTTATTCCATCTCGAAGCCACCACAGTCACTGACCGTTTTGAAAAGTATGATATTGCCAAGAGAATATCGGCAAAGCGTTATCATCGGGCGGACTTACTGCTGATGCAATCAATCTTAAACGCTCCCTTCCTTCCACGACCAAGGTACATAAACCATATCAAAATACACACTAACTATATACTATTTACGCTACAGTATTTACTACCACCCATATGACGGCTGATATCGTTACATCAAATCAATCACGGTGTTTCATTGTTCATTCGTTTGAGAAAAAAAGATGAATTTGTGAGGAAAAAAAAAAAAAAGAAGAAAAAGAAAAAAAAAAAAAAAAAAAAGGTCATTTCACGCTACGATGTCCTTTTGGTCGGGGGTGGGGGTAAAAGTGGATATTTTGGTCTGTAGCACAGAAACGGGCAGGGAACTGGCAAAAATGTTATTTACGCCAGGAAGCCTCATTACTTAGCTATTTTAAACAACAAAAATTTTTTGGCCTCACCCCCGCCATAAGGGGCTGGACATCCACATAGGTCCCAAATTGACAAAAACCGTAATGACTAATTTTACGACCTGTTTTTTCCGGGTAATGGTGTGGCTCGATGTTAGAAATTATGGCCTTAATTCTTTTTTGTGCAGAATTAGTCAGGTCTACACTACGTTTTTAGTTACACAAATTTCAAATCTACACCAATCCTGGAGAGTGGGAGCGGCCGACATGGAATGAACCCCATTTTTACCCAAATTCTTTTTTGGTCATTACTCGTTACTTATGCACGGTACATAAACGTTATTCATAGATCATACCTATCCCCTGGGTACCTTTTGAAAAAATATTAACCCAGGGGCTTCTTGTTACTTACCCCGGCGCCAGGGTTAAAAGATCGATTTTAGCACATTTGATTACCCCCTGACCATTGCTAGTTTGGGGTATGGTGGAGTGAGTACAAGTCTATTAATTTGTCTGTTATGGTTCATTCCCATGAGGAAGAGAATGGTGAAACGATCTGAGCTCTATCTCACGGCCGACCTGTTGATCTCAGGCTTTAACACCCCTCTTCGACCACCACTAAAATTTCGAAAAATCGGCCATGTGACGGTATTTTGATGAAACTTGGCGCGTTTAGTTCATATTACATTGTAGCACTGCATTTCGGCTACATATGACAAAAATTTTTTTAATTTTGAATTTTACCCTCGACCACGTTACCAGGCATGTACACTGGCGATTGGTATGCATGTACCATATTATTTTTGGATGAAATAATGTAGAGTGGATGATGTGAAAAAGACAGTTGAGTGTTGCTTCTAGAATTTTTGAGTGGTTTTGAACGTAAATAAAAAATTTACCCCCCCCCCGACCACATTATTTTTGGATGAAATAATGTAGAGTGGATGATGTGAAAAAGACAGTTGAGTGTTGCTTCTAGAATTTTTGAGTGGTTTTGAACGTAAATAAAAAATTTACCCCCTCCCCCCCGACCACCAGTTACTTCTGGCATTCTAACATGTCTGGCAAAGGGAATATTGTAAATTTTTTTGCATAACACTTCCCCCAGGCTAAACTATCGATACAAAAAGCTACCGTTTATGGCCGCTTCGTTTCCATTTAGTAACAGCTATAAATCGGCACCCCCGTATTTTAGAAGTGATAAGTTCGACCCAAGAATAGGCATAATAAGCTTTATTTTTGACATACGGAGCTCGGCCAAGCCTCATTTTGACCGCGCCGATAGGCTGCACGAGATATATAATCACAAAATGGAGGCTATATTCAAACTGGGGCATGCCAGAGGCCATTTTACGTCTGATAGGCTGGCCATCAGGGGTGGTAGTTGGGAAGCTATAGCATCAGAACGGTTAAAAAATTTACTATAACGACCTCAAATTCGGAATCCTTGACGTTTTTTGGTCATAGGGAGTAAAAATGAAGATAATCGGAGCCAAAAAAGTTATTAGTCATTTTTTCTGGGACAAAAGGACATCGTAGCGTGAAATGACCC